>JAGFPH010003970.1:12916-24240 GCA_018207615.1 Philaenus spumarius | reverse complement strand
TTTTCAATACACAGTGCAATGAACGCCAACCCCCGTATTAGGAGTATATTCAATACACAATGCGTTGTACGTCAACCCCCGTTTTAGGAATATTTTCAATACTCAATACATTGCAAACCAACCCCCGCATTTTGGAGTATTTTCAATACACATATCATTGCGTGCTTCGCACGCCAATTTTAGGCCTAGTGCTATGGACGCACATGTGCGTCCGCTTTAAAGTATTAGTGATTAAGTAGAAAGGTTTAAAAGTAAAGTAATTTCCACTCATTTAGGCTATAAATATAAAAAATAAAAAGTCATATCCTAGCATAGGAAATACGGAATTTGCGTAGCAGTGAACGTGTTAACGGGAAAATCTATAAATGATACAATGTAAATTGTTTAACTGGGGCTACATAATGGAAAAATACATTATCGCAAAACACTCTGAAAACACACAACTTAATAGTAGAGTATAACTGATACAACTTAATTGTGTCTAGATAACAACTATCTATTCAATTGTACTGCCTAAGAAAGATGGTTCAAAATTACAGATTCCTTTATTTTTTGACTTGAATCAAGATGATTCTTAAAGTCAATTACCTTAGAAATGTTCAGAGTTTGATATTTTTGTTGACAATGGTTAACTTTGCTGCATATTAGTTTCGTAAATTTCACATCTTCTAGTTCGTTCATTAGTCGACCCATGTTACACAATTGTAGAGGGATCAAGTTCGCTGATAAATTCCCAACTATGTCTGCTGCCAATTTAATGTAGGCCTACAGCATAGTTAGATTAATTTTGTGTAAGGTTGTATTTAGGTAGATGTTTTTTAAACCTTTCTTTGAACTTTCTGCCAGTTCTTCCTAAATAGAATTTGTCACATTTGAGTTTGTACACAGCGGAATAGTGAATTATACTGAATTTGGTTGAAGGTGTTTCTTCATATTGTTGCGAGCTCTAAAAGATATTGTCACAGTGTGTTTCGAAAATAGTTGGACGATAAGTTGTTATATTCTGCGGAAATAAATGTTATTGGTTTTGTTTGGTCGTATCGGTTTTTGTTCGGGTGTTTGTGAAGTAGGCCTAATTTAACAACTATTGCTGTTCCGAATCCATTCCTCCTTACAAAATATTTGATTAATTTATTCTATACTGGGTTTTTTTACAAAAAAGTAGGCCTATTTGTATAAAACAGAAAATATTGCAACATATTGGAACAATACACAAACTATAATAAAATATAATTAAACATCCGGCTTAAAAAATAGAGAAAGATACACAATAATTTACATACATACACAAAAAATCTAAGATAAAAATATTTAAAAAAAGAGAGATCACACCTATCACAAAATAGTACGATCATGATGCACAAACTCATCCACCAAGTAAAAGGATCCAGCCAATAGAAATTGTCCAAGACTGTTTTTAAAAATCCTGTAGTTTGGTGAATTCTTAATGCTTTTAGGAAGCTTATTCATGAACTTTGCACCAAATTGTGAGAGAAGTTTACTGTATAAATTGAACATGTGTTGTCTGGAACGATACTTACAAGCTTGCCTGGTGCTGTAGTTGTGTGTATCATATTTTGCACATAATCACACTTGAATTTAAAAAAAGCAACACTTGAATTATGTAAAATACAAAGAAGTGTAAGTAGTCCAAATTTCTGAAAATAGTTTTCAACAAATTTGTTTTTTATTTAGCCCCGCAATAAGCCTTATGGCTCTTTTTTGCAAGGCAAACGTACTTTTCAGAATCTGAACTGATGATTTTCAAATTCTGAACTGATGAGTCTCCCCAAAGAAGAATTCCACAGTTCAAATAATGATACACTATCCCATTACAGGCTGTTCAAAGTATTTATGTACCATAGTATAGCTTCTCTGTACAAATATTTCTGAGCTAATTTTTGCACTGATATTGCTAATGTGGTCATTCCAGTTCAACTTGTTATCAATTAGAAGAACCAAAAATGTTATTGATTGCACTTCTTCAAGTATTCTATCACCTAGCATGACACTTGGTGTCTGATTTGAGATACGCTTTCTACTGAAGTGTAGGCACTTAGTTTCACATGGATTGGTTATTCAGTTGTTTTCAGCAAAATACTGTCCAGTGGCATTGACTTGTATACAAGCCTTCTGCTGGAATTGTTAAACAGAAACTTCTTGGAAGTTTAATGTTATATCATCAGCAAATTGAATAACCCTATCCGCATGTACTGATGATGAAAAATATATATAAAAATAATATAGAGTAAAAATAACACTGTGCTGAGAACTGATCCTTGCGGGACCCCACGTCTCAGCTCAGTCTCTTTATTAAAAGCCATCCTCCAACATTAACACGTTGTGATCCATTGGACAGATTTGAGTTTGTCCATAGTAATGGAATCTCTCTACAGTCGTGTTCGTCCGTTGTTACACTAACCAGTGTACGAATTAATTACAATATCAAAACCGGATTTAAAATCTTTCTGATTTGTTTGCTGTTTGGTGGGAATTTACTTACCACACCGATTGCAGAAACGCCTACAAGTCGCTGCTAAAACGGATAAATTCTATAACTCTTCAGAGATCACCTTCGCATTTCCACTCCTGACGAGCCTCCAGGATGTTTAGTGTCGCCCAAGAATTGCAGGACAATTAACTCGTAAATCTTTCGATAATTTCGCAAACTCTGAATTTAATGCAAACAATTTATACGGTTCGTTAATGGTGTCATAGACTAAATTATGACTTCCGCGCATTGTCTACGCGCAGCAGGTGTTTCCATAGCTCCTAGAATTTATGAAAGTGGATTATATAATACACCCTTTTGGTACCATTGTTAGGCAGTTCGTTGAAAATAGAATTGATACGACATAAATGTATAATGTTTACATCAATTCTTACCTTATATCACTGCGTGCTTCTCACGTCAACTCCACGTTCCGCTCGCATGGTTAAAAAACAGAGCCTGTATTTTTTAAAGTAAAACTTTGAATGCATGGTGTCTTTTTTCAATTTCAATGTTGGAATTTGTTTACCTATTAATTTGGAGAAATTTTTTTTATTTTTTACAGTCAATTAAAAATCTTTGTAAATATTTATAAAAAACACATTTTGAATTAACGCAGTTGAAAACTTTTTATTGTTGATTATTATCTGTAAGTCAACTGTTATGAAGCTGAAGTGGATCAAGTTAGCGATCAAAAAAAGTTTTAGGCTTTTTCAGAGTATTATTATTAATATGTGACTCAAACAGATGAGCCAAGTGTAAAAAAGGAACATGGATAGAGTACAACCATTCTTATCAAGTTTTAAATTCAACAAAATCAATGATTTAAAGAACAACTAAAACTACATAAAATAAAAGCTGAACACAAAATCTCACAATAAATACGTTTACTAACCTCAAACGCGTTTCAACGACACTGTCGCCATCCTCAGTCAGTTACTTTCTCACAAGTCAAGCTCATAAGTTATTTTTTTAACAAAAACCTCCCTGAATTGAAGGGTTGTAGGGAATCAAAAATGTCTGCTAGGTTTCTGGTTTGTATGTATTGTATGTAATTATTTACATTTCAAAATTTTGTTTGCTGATATCATAAAAAGCTAACCAATTTACACAGTAGTTCAAAACTATTTTACGAAAATAAATTCTGGTGAAACTTTACAAATAACAAGCACTTATTAAAACTACTTCTAGAAATAAATGATTCGACCACACAACCGCGTTCCGTTCTTTTGTTCTCAAACTCCCAAAGGGTTGGGAGGAAGAATGGTCCTTTACCAGAGCGGTCTCGTGGTACTACATGCATAACCAACCCGCATTCTAAACTCTACTGACACACGATCTTCGGCGGCTTTATACCAAGCAAGAGTATCATCGGGCGGGTGTCGGTTACTCAAAGGCCGGCCGATTGAAAAGTCTCAGCATGTCTATTACCCATGGTAACCATAGCCATATCAACTCATATAAAAGAGAGTGTACGTCCGTGAGTGACATTATAATATACCAGCTGATTTCACCCATCATCTGTAATACTTAAAAAATCCTAGCGTAGAATATACTTTGGTGTTATGTTTACAACTTCAATCAATAATATAATGTCTTTTGAAGTTGATTTTTTTAATAATATGAGTTATAGAACTAATGCAGGCTATACTGCGTTATAATATTTGCTTTATGGTTATACAATTAATATACATACAACCTTTTATCATCAATATATTCATTTATACAAATTTAAAGAAGAAATACCCATTCGTTTAACTTTAGAAACGTTCGTAGGTACATCTTCGTATATCACACAAACATATTCGATTACTAGTTTCTTCATTACAATATTAATAATTTATTTTATTTTACATTTTTCATAAGTTTGATACAATTTTATCTCTCATTTATAACATTTTAAGCTATAATATTAGCTTTGAGGTTATAAACTGTATATAAATACAACCTTTTATTATCAATAAATTCATTTATACAAATTTAAAGAAGAAATACCCATTCGTCTAACTTCGGAAACATTCGTACATCATCGTATAACATATATATATAAATATTCGATTATTAATTTCATCACCATAATATTCAAACTTCTAAATCATAATGATCTATCAATATAAAATAAGAATCAATTAAAAGATATCTTTAAATCTTCTTTAAATATATAATAACATGCATAAATACAAAATGTGTACAAATATAAATGCCTACAGTTTTATAATCATTATAATTGTACATATTTACCGATTTAGAAATCCCCGAAAGAATAGTTAGGTAAGCTTAAATAAAGTCTGTTGTTTTTAAATAGTATTTTTTAAGTGATATATTTCACGGAGGCTCACTAGTATGAAATAAATAGCAATTAAAATAGTATTTTTATCTTTATTTATATATATAATAATGTATATAAATACAAAGTTTTAACAAAGCCTTATAATTGTACACATTTCAGGAATTAAAAATCCTGTTCAGTATAGTTAGATAGGCCTAGATCTGTTGATAAACAGTTTTTTTTTAAATGAGCTATTTCTGATGTGCATTTAATATTTCTGCCTGAGATTTTTCATAGGGCCTTACTAGTTTTGGAATAATAGTCAATACTTGTGCACATAAAAACATAACCAATCATTTTTGTGGGTGGGTTACGAAGTACAAGTAATATGATTTATTTCAAAACTTGGATCACACAACTATAATAACAAATAATATATTCTGAATTATATTTGTAGAGGAGTAACTCGATTTAGAGAATATATTATTTTAGGTTGTATGAACATCCACACAAGAAAACCGAAATTCAGAATTAGACAAATATAGGATACAATTAGAAAGAAATCTGTGTATAAATAAAAGAAGAAGTCCTGATTGACTGACTGGTTCGTAATCAACGTACAGCCAAAAACTGTGATAGCTAGAGGCTTAAGATTTTCAGGGTAACTTCATACCACTTTGCAGAGGAGCATTTTGAAAGTATTTGGCAACGTATTGATTTTAAGGGTTGAAAATAGTCAAACTATGGGGCTTAACTCCCAGACATATAACAAAAAAAAAACAGCTGATTTCAATCAAAAGCTTAGCAACACAATTCTAGGTGTGGCATCTAAACCAACAAATGTTTATTGAATGCATTTACATTAACTACCACACCATCCAACTCAGAAAATTTAAAATTGGTTAATTAGTTTTCACAAAATAAAAATAAACACAAACAAAATAAACGGTACCAGGAACTGGCACATACTTTCTCACAAACATATTTATTATCGGGCAATGCATTGCGTGCTTCGTGCGCCAACTCCAGTATTGGGGGTATTTTCGATACATAGTGCGTTGCGTGCTTCGCACGCCAACTCCCATATGTAGCTCCAACTGTGACTTCATAATTGCATTAAAGTAGGAGAGGGGATAGTACATTAGAGTAGGAGAGTAACTAATAAATATTATTATTATTACCTAAAGAGAAAACTATTCCATCGATTTGGAACAAATTTGCACCAAACATGTCAATTAGACGTGTATAGAGTCACGAAAAAAGGTTTTGAAAATTTTTGAAAAAGAACATCCTTTTTGGCCAAAAAACCCCCAAAAATCAGTTATTATTATTATTATTAGCTAAACTAAATTTGTTTGAAAGATACGGTTTTTTGCATATAGTAGGATACATTAAGGGCTACAAATAAGCCAAATTTTATCAAAATCGTTAAAGCCGTTTTTTTATAAAACAATTATAACTGATTTTTTGGGGGGTTTTGGCCAAAAATTGGGTTGTTTTTCAAAAATTTTCAAAAACCTTTTTCGTGTATCTATACAGGCCTAATTGGCATGTTTGGTGCAAATTTGTTATAGCTTTGTATTCATACAGACATACAGACATTTTGTAAAAAACACTTTTATGGACTCAGGGGTTCCCAAAACGGATATATTCACAAAAATCTTGACATCGATTTTTTTTGCGATCACTATACACACTTTCTCTATACTATAGTATAGTGAGAAAGTAAAATAACGAAAAAGGCTAACTGCATTATAATTCAAACATCTGTTGTTACATATTACTAACAACAGCTGATTTGGATCGTAACCTTAACACAGTTTTTGGTTAGGCCTTTACTGGATCAACACTCGTTTCTTAAAGGCATTCTGAGTTATTCCCATAGCAACCAAATTGAAAAATTTAGAATAAGGTAAATATTCTTCACAGCGAACAGTTTTTAAAATTTCATGTACTCGCAAAAACAAACAACTAAAAACGGCTTACTAAACCAACATTCATTTACATATCACTATTAAAATTATGCCAACTTTATACTTTACAAGTTCGAAGTACTGCTTTACCGCATCAAATTTTGGTTATATTTTACACCTTCAAAATTGCCTTTATCATGCAGTGAAATAAACTCAAGGAGGCCACCATTGGGGTCTCAAAAAGTATTACCTTTACAGCAAACCTTAAATGGGGAACCTTTCCTTGTTTTTTGAGAAAGTAAAAAACATGTACAGTAGTAAAATATTTGTATAAAGGGACGCCATTTTCCGATTTATTATCATAGCAACCGAAATGGCAAATTTACAATCAAGTCATTATTCTTCACAACCAACCATTTGTTTTTAATTTAGGTAATAGCAAACCCAAACAACGGCGGTGAAACAAATGCAAAAAGATTATTGTGTATAATTCACGGATGACGGTTGATTAGGACATAGGCACATAGATCGGAGTATTTTGGTAGGGTTAGTGGTGACCTGGATCTTTTAGTATGCACAATAGGACAGAATGTTTGCTTCAGATGAATGAACTACTGAATGAATATTCATAACAGAGTGTTTTAGCAAAATTGATAGTAAAAACTTAGTAAAAAATATGTATATACATATGATTTTTGGTAAACTTTGACTTTTTAGATATTTACATATTTTTTAAAAAAAATCCTGTGTTAGTGTAGGAACTAGCTAAAGACCTAGTCTACAAAATATTTTTAAAATAAACGGTACCAGATAACTGCCACATACTTTCTCCCAGTTGAAACTTTATACCTTCCCAAGAGTAGCATAGGAGGTGGTTATTTAGAATTGCAAAAGTAGGAAAATGTACAATAGAAAATATTAGATGCATGTAACACACGTTCATATTATATTTTATTATTATTTAAACTATTCGATCGATTTCGAACAAATTTGCACAAAAAATGTCAATTAGGCATGTATAGATGCACGAAAAAGGTTTTGGAATAACAACCCCCTGTTTGGCCAAAAACCCACAAAAATCACTTATTATTATTATTATTGTTTTTACCTAAACGAGAATTTTTAGAAAGATGCGGTTTTTTGCATATGGTAGGGTACATTAAGGGCTACAAATAAGCCAAATTTTATCAAAATCGTTAGAGCAGTTTTTAAGAAATTTTGATTTTTCTCGTTTTTTGGCTATTTTTAGGGGGTAAAACCCCATAAAAATCAAACATTTGAAAAAATGGGAAAAAAAACCCTAGATATATTCCAGAACTACACTTACGTACCATATTTCATCAAAATCAGACCGTCGGTATGGTCTCCAGCTATGTATACATCCTTACAGACACACATCACCAAAAAACGACTTTTTTGGGTTCAGTTAGCACCAAAACAAATAATTCCACTAAAAATATTTTTGGGTTCAGGGGGAACCAACACAGATAATTCCACTAAACATTTTTTGGGGGTTCAGGGAGCACCGAAACAGATAATTCCACTAAAAATTCAAAATTTGAAAATTCGGACGAAAACAATACTTTCTCCATATACTACGTATAGGGTGGAGAAAGTAAAAATGATTAATGTACCTTTAAGTAGAACAAAAGAATGTGTGTTGACTTTAAGTTTAAATGGCGTTCGGTGTCACCGCAGGATTTGCCGAGCGCAGCGAGTGCTAAAAACAGTTTCTCAGTACATACCACATAACCATTACGTGGATCTGTTTTGTGGCAATTAAGTAGTGTAAATTCCATCTTCCTAGGTAAGAAATAAATTAATACATTTTCTATTCCCAGCAATAAACTAGACGAGCAAAGACTACGACCCGTATATTTTATGCACTACATAATGTCTGGAAGGAAAACTATTCGTGCAGAACAAGGAATAAAGGAGTTCCCCGAGGATGCAGAGGAAAACTGTAACCTGTTTGTCGTGGAAACGTAAAGGAATGTCCTCAGAGAGAGAATTTCCCTTTCTTGGAAAAGAAAACTCATTTCTGACACAATACATATTTTATGACACAGCATGTAAACAGGAGACTGTTACAATGGAATAGAAGGGTAGTTCTTGTTATAAGGACGTTCAAAATGGAAGTGAAACTAGGTAAATTCATTCGTAATGTATGTTTGAAATTTAGCTTCGTCGACAAATATTGTTTTGTTACAACGATTATATTACGATAGTCTTTCGACTACGTAGCGACAGTTCTCTGCAAGTTAATATTTTAGTTGGTTGTTTTTCAGTAGACTTTCTTGTTTACTCTGTTGAATTGGAAATCTATATAAATAAAATCGAAATACCACTCACTCACTGACTCACTCATCACGATTTCTCAAAAACTACCGAACGGATTGAAATTAAATTTGGTATGTAGCTTCCTCTAGGGTCATAGGTGCTCACTAAGAAAGGGTTTGAAAAAATACGAAATTTTGGGGGGATCAAAGTTATTAAATCACGATTTCTTCAAAACTACCGAACGGATTGGAATGAAATTTGGTATGTAGCTTCCTATAGGGCCATAGGTGCTCACTAAGAAAGGGTATGACAAATTTCGAAATTTTAGGAGAGGTTTGGGGGGATCAAATTTACTAAAATCATAATTTCAGATCTTTTATTATTATGACAATAGTGCTTTTATTATTTAAGATCTATATCTATAAAAGCCAAATACCACTCACTCACTGAACACTTAAAAAGAATACAATTACGTTAAAAAAACTGAAAAAACCAACCACCACGGGCAACGCCGTACCGGTCAGCTAGTATAATTTATATTGCTATGCTCCGTCGAATAGGCAACAGAACCATTCTGGTTTTAGTAGGTTATCATTCTATTGTCCGTTCACAGTTTAGTTGATAGAATGGGCAAACATTGTCCATGCTATTGAAACGGAGATCTTACTCTACTAGCCCGCATGAAAACATCAACCTTATAAAACTCATTTAAACTAGTTATTAGGAAACTTCGTAATAGGGTTTACTTAAACATGAGGTACGTTACTCAAATAAAGAAATTTGGATCTTGAACTAAACACTGCGACAAGGATATTCATAACTCAATTTGGTAGTGAATAGGAGCCGATGTAGTTATGGTCAGGTGGTAGCTCAGCAAGCCTCCGTAAGGCCCATGCTATCAACTAAACTGTGAACGGATAATAGACAATTAGCATTATTAGCGAATTTCCATAGGAAAGACGAGGTATGCAATGGCCCTTATGGTAAAACCCAAGGTCGGGAGTAGAAAATGAGCACCGATCATGGTCCCCAGAACACGTTTTGGGGTGTCGTTAAAAATCATGTATATAAGTATTCGCACTCTAGCGGCCGCATTTTAAGTCCGATTAGGTTCAAATTTGGTACACATATTGGTTGTCTACATCGCTCGAACGAGTTCGTTAGCCAGAAAAATCCAACCATCGGAAGCACGTTTTTTGACCGGAAGTACCTATTTTTTGAGATTTTTCCTAGGAGAATGAATATTTTTCAGTTTTTTTAACAAATATAAATTTAGGATGTTATTCTGCATATTTTGTTACTTTACGCGACCTTATAGCTCGCTTGGTTCCCCCAAAATCGATCGAAACGTGAAATAGCTTAAAAGTACCCGGTTCAAAGCCATGTGGTGGATTCTACCGTGGGGTTGGCGTGCGAAGCACGCAATGCATTGTGTGTTGAAGATACTACCAATACGGGGGTTGGCGTGCGAAGCACGCAATGCTTTGTGTATTGAAAATACTCCCAATATGCGGAATGGTTTGCGAATCATTTTGCAGCTATTCAGCACCGTCGTGAGTAGACCTATTTCCCAAATTGTTGGTTGAAACCCTGAAACATAGGGCTATAAACTAAATTTTGAAAATTCGCTCAACTCACGTCAGCGGTTCAGCTGCGTGGTCGAATTATTTTTACTTGCAATTAATACTACTCGGGCTGTAACTATTTCTTGCTTGGCCAAACATAACTACCAGGGAAAGTGAAATTGTTATAAGAACAAGTTAATGGTTTTACAAACTACTATAGTTGCGGTATATGAAGTTATTACCGTATAGTCATAGAAGTTAACCTCAAATTGATGGCGCCAGTACGGGCTGGAAGGCGTAAATGCCTTTAAACGGCCATAAAATTATGTTTACGACCGCCTTTATTGCAGGAAGGAAGTACTTAGGCTTACACATGTGGCATATTCTTACGCTGTAGTCCTTCGGTTGTAACGTCACATGTTTAATGTGATACAAGTTGTATAGTTGGCGCGAAAAATTATCTTAGCTTTCTCCGGGACTATGGTAAATTTGAAAATGAAAAGATATTGTTATTAACGAATTTCCACAGAAAAGTTGAGCTATTGCAGTGACGCATGGTGAGACCCAAGGTCAGGAGTAGTTAATTAGCACCAATTATAGTCCCCAGAACACGTTTTTTTTGTCATTAAAATGTTTATCTATATATATAAAAGCCAAATAACACTTACTCACTGACTCACCACGATTTCTCAAAAACTAATGAACGGATTGGAACAAAATTCAGTATGTAGCTTCATCTAGGGCCATAGGTGCTCGCGAAGAAAGGTTTTAAAAAAATTCGAAATTTTAGGGGAGATTTGGGGGGG
>JAGFPH010003970.1:0-12816 GCA_018207615.1 Philaenus spumarius | reverse complement strand
TTCAAATATATGAACTGTATATGCTTATATGGAGTATTTAAAAAAAATTTAATTCATGACTATGCCATTAAAAATTCATGCATATTTCGACATAACTGATTAAACGATTTAAATTCGTGTTGTTTTATTGCCGCAGGGATTCATATACTAATTAGCGGATTTCCTTAGCAAGGACGAGCTATGTAGTGACACTCATGGTAAGACCTAAGGTCGGGAGTAGTCGATGAGCACCAATCATAGTCCTCAGAATACGTTAAAAATATTTATAGGCCTTTGTGTATTGGTATTCGAACTCTAACGGACGCACTTCAAGTTCGATTTGGTCCAAATTTGGTGCACACGTTAAGAGCAATCAAACAACCTGGAGCACCTTTTCTCACTATTATATAAAAAAAATTCTACTTCTTCTTCTCATAATTATAAAGTAATAAGAATATCTGCTATCTAGCGAAACCAATTCCAAGGGAACGGGCTTGGAAAAATTAGCGGGGAAAGAAGAAAAATATATCTCATGTTGAGTCAGTAAGAAGAACAATAAATTTTTCTATTATATAAAAACTTTTTCTACTTCTTCTTCTCATAATTACAAAGTAATAAGAATAGATTAAATACGTGTATTGCATAGCGGTGACAATTGCATAACTTCCAGGCGCCGTGTATTACTCAGCTTCCTGGCGGCCATATTCATGAAGTCGATTATGAAGTCGGTCAAGTCGAAAAAGTTGAGTTGAAATGGCGGTGGGGGCTGGCGAGCGGAGCGAGTAGGGGCGTAGCCCCCTAGTTTGACATAAAATATATTTTGTTTAATGTTTTTCGCACTAGAATTAAACGCTTTTTAGGTTTTATTTAAAGTATACAATGTATAGGAAATTATTGAGCACATTTTGTTTTTTTACACGACCTTGTAGTACGTCTGGTAAGACACTATGATAAATACTAGTAAGACAGTAAGAAAAATCACAGGCTGATTAATTAGATAAACTTCAGAAATGCATCATTTAAAAAACAAACTATTAGAAAACATCATTAAGGAATACTTATCTAGGCCTACATAACCTCGCAGACGGGGATTTTTAACTCTGTAAATGTGTACAATAATAAAGATTATAAAACTGTAGGCCTACTTGTAAACATTTTTATTTACATAGTCTATGTTATCATATATTTAAAGAAAGATAAAAGTACTATCTTTTAATTGCTTTTTATTTCATATTGATAGATCAAATGATTTAATAGTAATTAATATTATAGTAAAGGAATTAATAATCGAATATGTTTATACGTTATACGAAGATGTGTGAATGTTTCCGAAGTTAAACGAATATATCTCTTCTTTAAATTTGTATAAACACATATATTGATGATAAAAGGTTGTATTTATATACAGTTTATAACCTCAAAGCAAATATTAGGCCTATAGCATGCATTAGTTCTATAACTCATATTTAAAAAAATAAACTTTACAAGAAATTATAACGATTAAAGTTGTAAACATTACCCGAAACTATAATCTACACTGGGTTTGTTTAAGTGTTACAGATAATGGGTGAAATCAGCTGTTTAGATGTATGAATGTTTCCGAAGTTAAACAAATAGGTATATTTTTTAAAAAATTTTATAAAAAAAGTTGTATTTATATTCATTTTGTAATCTCAAAGCAAATCGTTTGACGTATTTACAGCCTGCATTAGTTATTTAACTCATTTTGTAAGAAAATCAACTTCACAAGACTTATATTGATTGAAGTTGTAAACATAACCCTAACAAATAATATTTGCTAGGTTTGTTTTAGTATTACAAATGATGGTATTAAATCTGTTATATTATAATGTTACTCATGTACACTCTCTTTTATAGGAGTTGATATAATAATGTATGTAAAGAAAAACGTTTAACAAATAGGCCTACAGTTTTATAATCCTTTTAATTGTATATATTTACCGAGTTAAAAATTCCCTCAGCATAGTTATATAGGTAGGCATACCATAAACTTTGTTGTTTTTAAATAGTATTTTAATAAATTACTAGGGGAAACACCTACGTGCTTCGCACGCCAACCCCTATGGAATCTTCTATACACATAATCATGTTTATGTTTTCTTTATAATAAAGATGTAGGATTAATAATAACCCCAAAGTTAAGATGGTAAATAATGTTAAATGTTCAAATCAAATTATTTCGTGTACTTTATAAAAGCAGTTATAATACAGGTTAAAAGGACCAGCAAGGCTCAGGCCTACACTTTAATAAAAACCTAACCTAAAAGTTAGAAATACAAATAATTTCTTCAAAGTTTAAAATCAGGTCTTAATGGAAATATTAGAGCAACCAGCTGTTTTCTCTGTTATTTTATTCAATTGGTTGCTATAGAAATGATTGTAAATACATGTGTTGGTTCAATCTAAGCCTAACCTAAGAATTTATTCCGACTAAATTTACAAATATTGAAATAAAACATGTTTTTATCAAAATGAATTACAGCCTATGTTACTCAGGGATAGTGAAGCTTTTTATTAGTAAAACTATTTTTTCAATCGGTTCAGTAATTCCAGAGATCGCCCCTTACATACAAACAAACAAGTTTGACCTCTTTATAATTTTAGTATAGACTCGGGGATATCCCTGCGTGCTCCGCACGCCAACCCCGTCCAACATTCTATACACAAAATCATGTTATGTTTTCTTTATAATAAAGGTGTAGGATTAATAATAACCCCAAAGCTAAGACGGTAAATAATGTTGAATGTTCAAATCAAATTATTTCGTATATTTTATAACAGCAGTTACAATAAAGGTTAAAAGAACCAATAAGGGTCAGGTCTACACTTTAATAAAAACCTTATCTTAAAGTTAGACATACAAAATTTGGAATTAACCGTTAATGGAAGTTTTAGACCAAACAGCTGTTATCTGTTATTTTATTCAATTGGTTGCTCTGGTAATCAGTGTAAATACATGTGTTGATTTATCAGTCTAGGCCTAACCTAAGAATTTTTTCCAACTAAATTTACAAATGTTGAAATAAAAAATGTTTTTATCGAAATGAATTATAGCCTATTTTACTCAGGGATAGTATAACGCTTTATTAGTAAAACGATTTTTTAAATCGGTTGACAGAGATTACCCCCTACATACAAACAAACAAAGAAACCAAAATACAAATGTTTACCACTTTATAATATTAGTATAGATGTATTTCTGATCTGTGTCTAATTAATCTGCCTCTAATTTGTCTCTTAAGCATACTAGTCAAATTACATAAAAGAACACCATATTTATATAATGTTAAAAGAGGTCATATTTGAACTTCCACGAAAGAATACTTTTCTCATCTCCGCTACCTAAACCAACCGCCCTAGGCCCGGCTTTCAAGCTGTAACAGCATCCTACATGTCCTTTGGGAACTTTTCATTTTCCGTTCCGGACAAAGTGAAAAGTGTATCCAATAAATTATATATTTATGTGACCTCCTTTCTTGTAAAGAACAAAGGCTGTGTTCGGAGAGAGCGAGTGGGACTAAAGGAGAGCTTAGATAAAGGATCTTTCTTTGAAAATGTCTCAAAATCAACGAACTAAATTTAATTTTGGTCGGGTGGTAATTCGCGTTTTAAAATGAGAAGATTTGCAGAATGTGCTGGAAATGTCTGCAAAAACTCTATGATTTTATAGTACTCTGATTGAAGTACATAGTAAATCAAAAATAACGGAGACAAGCTGTGAGACGTGAATTATGTGAACTAACTTGATATGCATTTCGATTACATAGTCCTCATACTCAGAGGGTTGATACTGAGCTGGTTCCTATTTAAAGCGGTTTATGACTGGTAATAATTTACCAGGTGTCTTAAAAGTCCCCCCCCCCCACTTTAACTTTTGTATTTGTTAAAACAAACAAATATCCTTTGGGGAACGATACTAACTTAGCCCAAAGTATCTTTTGAAGCAATCGAAAATTTTGAGTGTCCCCTAAAAATGGGGGATTTTGGGGTCAACTCAAAATTTTTAAATGGGAAGTATGGTCATGTGATACCTCATTTTAAATGACTATTTAAGACTAGGAAAATGACATAAAGAAAATAAAAACCGGACCACCCAAAACAAAATGGCGGCCCTAAACGTGTTGAAATAAATCGACATAAAGTTGCTAATATCTCGAAAAGGAAGAGTTTTTAGAAATAATTTCAAGAGACAAAAAATGTTTGTTTCAAAGTGCTTTTTTGGAAAACAATTTAGAATTCGTTTTCTCTTTATTTTAAGCCATAGAACCCGAAGTTTGGCTGTTTACTTATGCAACACCCTGTACATATGTTATGAGCGTACGTTGAATGTTTCACCCAAACTGAGAGTGAGTTACTCCCAAAAAAATAAAATAGGGAATTTTTAAGACTTTGTATTTTCTAATAAACTTAAATTTATGAAATGATAAATTTTATATTATTTGGAAGTATCGAAACGCCCAAAGCTTCAAATTAGTACTTTTCTCATAAGCCCACGTTATATATCTGGTTCTCCCAAACTGAGCGATTTGTCCTACCAAATCTCTCTCCCTTTTAACTAACATGGCGTAATGTTTTAATCGTCAGATATTTTTTTAGTACAGTGGTATTTTAGATTTCTCTGTAAATCTAAAGTGTAAAACGTTTAAAATGACACTTCGTTTGTCCGAATTGGTTAAAAACGACTTTAGCCAATAAAGTAATTCCTTAGCGGATTGATATAAGATATTCACAAAGTTAAGGCTCTGCTGTATTCTCTATAAGAGCACACGTTCCATTAATGAGATCAGCTGTTTACATTCCCATAACAAATTATTATGACTTTTACGCAGGTATATATTGCAAGTTTTCAATTGAGCTATTAAACGGATAATAAAAGTAGGAGAACGGATCCAACCATTGGAAAGTTTTAATGGATTCGTTGACACAGGATAGCGCAGGACCGGACGTCCTTTTCCTGCAGTCCACGTGCAGGATTAATTTATGAAAAGACAGACAGACCGTTTCCTTATTGGGCCAAGATGGGTAATAAACTGAATATGTATTATTAAACACTGAGTAGGAGACTTTGATGCACCGTAGGTATGGATGCGGTGTAAAAATTGTAATAATTATGGTAACTACAAAGGTTGGATATTTTGTTTTGGCCACCATCTGTATCTCACAAATGTACAACCGCTTGAGTTTGGTTGTATACAATCAAAAATCAAATTCCCGAACGAAATTTTAAAGTCTGTCCACATATTGAAAAGGGAAAGAAATATTTTAGGGTTTCGTATTTTAAAACTATAAAAAATCTTACCACTGTAGGTTCACACTTTGGCTGTGTTTATGTGCCACTCACAGGGGATTATATTCGGATAATAGTATCCAAATTATATTTGAAATAGATACAAAGCAATTACTTGTACCCGCAGATGTAAATAAACTGAACTCAAAAAGAGTGTTTGTTGAAAGAGGTAGAGATGTCCTGGAGACCTTGTTTTACAAAAAAAAAATACGTACACCAGCCGGCACCTTACCGTTATAAGAATAGTATACAGAACTAATAATATTTGCTTTGATAAATAAAGCCTAGACCAAACACTATATCCCATTAGGGATAGCTTGGATATAGGGATTCATACCTATATTGCATTAAAGTCTCCTATTTCGTGTTAATTATGCATATATTATTAGGTTTATTATCCATCGCGGTGCAATAAGGAAAGCGGACGTCTGTAAGTTAATCGTCAGTCCAACAATTCCAAAGGTAAAAAGGAAGAATGTACAGGTAAAGATAAACCTTTTGCGTTTAAAAAAAACTATGTTTCGGGATTACAGGGCAAATCCAGGCGCGTATCTTAGAAAATATAAAAACTTCGTCAAAACCAAACCCATAAATGACACTCAGAATACAAAAAACTGTAAACAATTCGGCCACACAGGTGAACCGCTGACGTGAGTTGAGCAAAATTCCAAAATTAAGTTTATAGGAATATGTTTTAGGGTTTCAACCATCAATTTGGGAAATAGGTCTATTCACGACGGTGCTGAATAGGTGCAAAATGGTTCGCACGCCAGTCAGCATATTGGGAGGATCTTCAATACACAATATATTGCGTGCTTCGCACGCCATTCCGAATATTGGGAGTATCTTTAACACACAAAACATTGCGTGCTTCACACGCCATTCCGCATATTGGGAGTATCTTCAATACACAATGTATTGCGTGCTTCGCACGCCAATCCCGCTGTAGAATCCACCACATTGCTTTGAATCGGGTACTTTTATAGAATTTTACGTTTTGCTCGATTTTAGGGGAACCGAACTAGCCATAAGGTCCTGTAAAAAAACAAAATGTACAGAATAATCTACTATATTTATATTTATATATTTATATTTATATTTATTTTTATTTTTATTTTTATTTTTATTTTTATATTTATATTTATATATAAAACGAAGAAATATTTCATTCTAGTACGAAAAATCACGAAATATTGTTAATTCCCTTAAAAAAAGTGCTTCCTGTTGTTGGATGTTTTCGCCTAACTGGCCCGAGCTATTAAAAAAATCAATGTAAGCATCAAATTTGGATCAAATCGGACTTAAATTGCGGCCGTTAGAGTGCGAAAACATATTATATATAAAATTTTAATGGTACTCAAATTGTGTTCTGGATACCTTGATATTTACTATAGTAAAATTCAACTCAGAGTGAGGCGGAAGTTGAAGCCTACCGAGGGTCAGCACGGTCGACTGGTTTCCGCTCCACTTCTACCTGAATTTAAATTTTTTATAGTAGCGTTATGCAAACTTTTTTATAACAAGAAAATATAAAAATAAATCACATAACGTTGTGTCTCACGATCGTCTGTTTATTTTGATACCAAATTTGAAGTAAATCGGTAAATGTTGAGTAATTAAATGGCATAGCTTTTAATGTAACTAAGAACTATTGAAGGTGTTTTTAATTACTCAACATTTACCGATTTACTTCAAATTTGGTATCAAAATAAACAGACGATCATGATACACAACGTTATGTGATTTATTTTTATATTTTCTTGTTATAAAAAAAGTTTGCATAACGCTACTATAAAAAATTAAAATTCAGGTAGAAGTGGAGCGGAAACCAGTCTTCCGTGCTGACCCTCGGTAGGCTTCAACTTCCGCCTCACTCTGAGGTGAATTTTACTATAACTACTCCTGCCTTAATAGGGACAGCACAAGATCAATATTATAGACAATGTTTTTGAGATTACCTCCTCGGTATTGATGGTTTGACGAAGGGTACTGAAGTCAATCTAGAAATCTTGAAATTCAGCCGTCAATATCGAAAGGTGGCCGAAGATATTGACAATAATATTGAACTGCATGCGTCAGAATCGATACTACTGTCAATACAGTAAAAAAGTGGAGTGGGGTTCCTTTCCCAAGCTCCCGCCAGTCCTGTTATACAATGAATATAAATACAACCTTTTTTTATGAATATATTCATTTATACAAATTTAAAGAAGAGATACTCCTTCCTTTAACTTCGGCAACATTCGTACATCTTCGTATAACATATAAACATATTCCATTATTAATCTGTTCATTATAATATTACTAACTTTTAAATCATTTGATCCATCATTTTGAAATAAAAAGCAACTAAAATATAATATTTGTACCTTTATTTAGATATATAATAATGTATATAAATACAAAATTTTAACATACAGGCCTACTGTTTTATAACCGTTATAATTGTACACATTTACAGAGTTAAAAATCCCCGTCAGCATAGTTAGGTGGCCTTTGATAAAGTCTGTTGGTTTTAAATAGTTTTGTTTAATGATGTATTTCTGATGTGTATCTAATTAATCTGCCTGTGATTTTTCACGGGGCTTACTAGTTTCAATATAAAACGTACCTGTATATATACTTCTGTAGAACAGTCACTAGCACCTCACATGCTTCCAAGACAGCTTTACGATTGTTTTAGGTGACATTATAGCAGAAAACTTCAGATCTTCAAAGTTTCTTCCAGTTGCTGGATAACGAAGGGTAAAAACAAGCTTTCCTTCAACAGTTGTACATGCTCGCATGTTAGTATTTTCTTTTACTAAATGAGGCTCAACCATTAAAAGTAACAGTTTTAACTTTTCTTCACTCATTCTCAAGTAATTGTGGTAGTCAGTGGAATCACTGAGCGATATTTCATATAATAACCTTACGTTTGTGTAATTTCATGTTTCAACAGCCATTTCTTCACCAGTAGAGAGTATTTGTATGTTCTGGTGCAAGGTCATTTCAAGGGCATCCATATATCACACACACTCCGGTCATTGACCCCAAATTCCTGTATAATTACCCTAATTAAATGGTCATTGACCCCGCATTCCTGCATAATTACCCTAATTAACCGGTCATTGACCCGCATTTCTCCAATTAAATGGTCATTGACCCGCTTTCTCTAATTTGCATAATTAACCGGTCATTGACCCCGCATTCCACTTTGACGTCATTGTTGTTGTCGTTGTGACGTCACAAGGCTGATGACGCAAGTGGTTTTTCCCGTCAAGGCTAACACGTCCGCCGCAGCAAGGCCAAATAGCACGGTGTAATTATTTTAATGACGACCGCAATTTTGTTGTTTTTTTCCCGAACGACAATTATTTTAATAACATCCGCAATTATTTAGCAAGGCTAATAAGTCCGCTGGTTTTCCCCGTCAAGGCAAACATTCCAATAATTATTTTAATAACGCCCGCAATTATTTAGCAAGGCTAGTGGTTTTGTTTGCAACACAATGTCGCAATTTCCGTCAATTATTTGTCAAGGCTATTAGCGACAAACATGTTTCGCAATGTAAATTCCCACAGTTTCGCAAGGCTGAGACAATGTATTACGTACGCTTTCCTGTTTCACAATTGTTTTTGTTGAAGGTGATCAAGTCGGACTACGATATATAAACAGAATGCTCGGTGCAAGAGTTTAGTTCTGCTACCGTCAGTGAATACAAGAGTAAGTACGTTTATATTACAATTATAATAATAGTTTAAATGAGTACTAACGAAAAATTACAATTTTTTAAAATTACTGAAAATGCTTATTCACCTGAAAAAATGTCGCCTTTTGCGGCTGGATTTGATTTAAGAAGTGCATATGATGTTATTATACCAAAACATAATAGACAATTAGTAAAAACAGATTTGGTAATAATAGTTCCGCATAATTGTTACGGGAGAATTGCTCCAAGATCTGGATTAGCAGTGAAAAATTTTATTAATGTTGGTGCCGGAGTAATAGATAAAGATTATCGTGGTAACGTTCAGATATTACTTTTTAATCATTCAGAATTTGATTTTTTAATAACTAAAGGTGACAGAGTAGAACAATTGGTTTGTGAAGTTATAGTTTATCCTGAAATTGAAGAAATATTTTTAATTGATCAAACAGAACGAAATTGTAACGGATTTGGATCAACTGGAACTTAACATGTATTTACAATCGTTATTTGAACTATCTGCTATAGAAATATGTAAGCAAGTTTTAGTAGAAGATATTCATATAGATGAACTGTAATTACCTGTTTCTCTTAAACATCATTTGAAAGAAAATTTTACAATGTATTTAGTGCAAGTGAAATGTGATACCAAGGGTTATGAGTTTTTAGATATTGATTTTGAAAATATCACTATTACAGATTTTTTTATGCTGTTGAACCTTGGTGCTGTTACCGATGTACCACCATTCATTCTCCGTCGAAAATATTATTCATTCAATTCAAAACATCTTCATGTTGGATTTGATAAATAAAATTATTTTATTTCAGAAATGGATGTTGTTAATTTATTTTGCGGAGATGAACTTCGCAGGCTCTTCAAACTTGAAGAAGAGGGGGAGGAAGAGGAGATTATAATTGATTGGGAGGCGTATTTTTTTGAACATTTTATGGAGTACTTGGAAGAAGAAGAGGAAATTCCACTAGAGTGGGAGATCGAAATTTATTTTGAAGAGAGGGGGTGGAGGGGGAATTGATATAAAATAAACAAATTCTGTGTATATGACTTTATTATTTCATTTACCCTATATATACCCACTTATAAAGGTGTTTAAGGCTATAGAGGTGATATTACTTACATATTCAGTTCTCTCTCTGATTAATTTGAGAACAACAACAACAAAAAAATGCTTATTTATTTCGCATTTCTTTATTTGTTGCCAAGCGGTTTAGCAGAAGAAAATTGTACATCGTTTGCAATAAAGTATCTTACGGATTACGGTTACTTATCATCTTCTTCGGAAAATGCTTCCGATTTTTCTTTTATCGATATGAAGACTGACGCTTTGTTCAGATTCCAAGAATATTATAATATTACAACTGACGGTGAACTTAACAATCAAACCTTAGAATTGATGATGTCAAAAAGGTGTGGTGTAGCAGATGAAATTTTTAGTTTTAGAACATCATCAAAATGGTATAAGAAACAGTTGCGCTGGTATTATATTGGTGTGAATAAACAATTGACGGATTTAACTGAATTAGCTTTTAAAACTTGGGCAAAGTATACAGATCTTGAATTCATACATGATAGACAGAATCCTGATATAATGATTTCTAATAAAAGAGGACGGCATAGGTATCAAAAAGATGGTACTGTTTGTCCATACGATTTAGATGGTCGCGGTCAGATTTTAGGTCATTCTTTTTTCCCCACGAAAACCGGTTCTCAGGTTGAAATACATATGGATCTGGATGAAGCTTGGTGTTTGGAAAGCGAAACTGAAAAATGTGCTGATGATACAACGAGTATATTTTCGGTTTTAATTCATGAAATCGGACATTCTTTAGGAATTTCACATTCAAGTGATAGAAACTCGATAATGTACGCATATTACAAAAAAGCGGATACAAACCTTACAACAGACGATGTTTTAGCGATAGAAAGTTTGTACGGGAAAAGAAAAATTGTTACCTCTACTACCACCACCACCACCACCACCACTACCATCACCCCTACCACTATCTCTCAACCCTCAGCGACTCCTAGCGCGGCAAAACCCGATCTATGCGGAGTAAAAAATATCAACACATTTTTAATAATCAATCAAGAACTTTACATTTTTTATGAAAAATGGTTTTGGATTGTTCCACTCGATGGGGAAGAGGAAATTAGCAACCCGCAATTGATAAGGGACTGGTTACACTTTTTACCAAGCGATTTTGAAAAAATAGATTTTATCTATCAAAGACCAAACGGTGCTGTTATAATGATTATAAAAGAAAAGATATATATGTTGGAAATTCCATCTCTGCATCTTGAATACGGTTACCCAATTGATTTACAATCGTTGGTTAAAAGAGTAAATATTAGAGTGCAAGGTGTTGTCAATTCTTATTTAGGTAAAACATATATTTTCTTTGACGATAATTACTATATGGAAATTGATGAATGTAAATTTCGCGTTTCAAAATATGGTCAAATTTACAAAACTTTTATAGGCATTCCCTCCTCTTTTGATTCTGTTTTCAGATTTACAAACGGAAAATTATATTTCTTTAAAAACAACAATGTGTTCGAATATGATGAATTTTTAAATTCTGTAAGTCAAGTGAAAAAGAATGAACTATCAATTTTTGGAATTCAAAAATGTTTAGAATCAAAAAATAATACAAATATATTGACGCGAATCAAAAAACTTATCGATTCCCATCTTTTAGCGGTCAGTTAAATTTGTATTGTCAACGAGGAAGGACCTATGGAGAACGAACAGGTCATCCTAGAAATAAGTAAATTGCGTAGAAACATAAAAGAAAAACACCGAGCTCTAACGCGCGGTATTTTAGATTCAGAAGCGATGTTGGAAAAACAATTTAAACCTATTGTATATCCTTTGAAAAAACTCGTTTCCGAAAAGGAAAAAAATCTAGATGCTGACAATGCAAAATTGGTAGATGTGGAAAAAAAACCGATAAAACGTAGATACATAATGGATTCGACAGAAGAGGAGGAGGAGGAATTGGATCCCGAGAGTATTGGAAGATCCGATGTAAAACGTAAATTTGTACCCCCACCGCAAGGTTTAAAACGTAAAAAATTGGTAAACAAGTCTCGCGAATACTATGCAGATGAGGAAGAAGATTATGATTACGAAGATTACGCTAGAACCGAATCCCGAAAACGGTTAATGCCTCGACACGAACCGCCTATGGATGATGAGGAAATTGAAGATAATGAAATGGAAACCCTCCCATCCACCAGCAGCAACACCGCAACACCGGTGGGTGAAGATGTTTATGAAACTCGAGAGACTGGCCAGGATCTGATGAGTACAACGGAAGGTAGAAAAAGTATTACCGATTATATAAAAGAAACTTTTACAGGACCAATTTCAAAAAAATATTTTGTAAAATTAATAGATGGTGGTAGGAAAATAGATAAAACGTTTGGAATTCATATCGATGGTAATACATGGAAGATGGGTAATCAAATATTAAAGATGGTAGGTGATGATTTAATTATTAATGAAAAATATTATAAAGGAACCGAGGGTCTATACGAATTAATCATTATGAATGACCCCGATCCATTTATTTATACAAAAGAGGATCTCTCAGTGTATGGAGATATTTTACACGAAACAAATGTATACCGTCAGGACTATTCCGCTATAGGGAAGGTGAAATCGAGTAAAAGTAAAAAATATAAAAACATAATATCGAAATTAATAAATAAAGTTGGTAGTGGTGGGGATATGATATTAAAACCATCTTCTAATTATGTCTACTGGAATGATCCAAATGAGTTGTGCGAAAGATTAAAACTGTTATATGCTTCTCAGAG
>JAGFPH010003969.1:121395-133028 GCA_018207615.1 Philaenus spumarius | reverse complement strand
GCCCAAAGGACTTTTTACAATTCTTTACGAGTTTCCACTAGCAGTTGATATTTTTGAAAAATGAATGCGCTTATGAAGTTCCAAATTGTTAATTCTAGAATTTGATTTAGCGATTATTTTGTTTTTATTTAAAGTTTTAGGCCTATTATATTAATTCTTGATAGGGGCATATATAAGACTGATTTTTAGTAAGTCTAATTCATAATAGGCCCTAAGGCATAGTATAAAAAGTACTGAACTATATCCATGTAATGTATTAAGTACCGGTATTGTAACAATCCAAAATTTATTTAAATATATAGATAGGAAATTAATTAATTAATTAACAAAAAGATATTGAAGAAAAGATACGAATTTATATTGGTGAAATTTTTAGATAAAACTGTATCTTATTAAATGTTTGATTAATTTAACATTGAATACCACTGTCAATAAAAAAGTTTCATATATCTAGGCCTAAACGAATGTTAAATATTGAGAAGAATATAATTGGTAAGAATGTTCTAATTTATAACCTCATTTCAATTTTGTTATATTTTTTCTCCGATCTGCCAAGAACCGAAACTTTTATATTATAAATTAACTGATAATGCTTGTTTTATGTGTATAATAATTTATGTGTTGTCAATTGAACTTGGTGCTTCGATATAGACTTGTGCTCATTCTATCCACATTACCATTTATCATATAATAATTTTCATTCGTCCTTTGTTTATCCTAAAATCACTTCTTGTTTTGAATATTATTTTATTATATATATATTTCTTTTATGTTAAATTTTTTTCTTGGAAAAAGACGGCACCAAACCCCTCCCCGAAGTTAATTTATCTTTGTGTTCCATTCTATTTTTATAAAATTTTCCCAACTTTCATAATTTGTTTTAAATTTGTGTTACTTGTATTCACCAAATATTCTGAAATAAAATATAATTTGAGTTTGTATCAAAATATCATACCTTATGTTCTTAGAAAATATTAACAAATTAGTAGCAAGAAATAAAATAGTGAGTAATTACAGTATATATTTGTTAAATATAAGTTTTTTTATGAAATATAAGTTTTTATTTCTTATAGTGATCAAAGAAATCTCAATTATACTTCTTGTTGTTATTTGACACCTTATTATTATTACAGTATATAATATATGTTAAAAATCTTAATTTTAGCAACTGCGTAACACCCGTTACATGTTAATGTAACACCCGTTACACAAGATTTAATTTTATGTTTAAAAAAATTGAATGTCAATATCAATTTGAATTACAGTTCCATTACATACATTTACTGTGGAATAACTCATATTTTTTTCAAAATTTTACAGTTTTAAAATTCACAGAGTTTTAAGAACATTTACATGAAGTTCAACTTCACTACCGGTATCCATTTTCAGTAACACCCGTTACACTCCCTTTTTCTATATTTATATTCGTTAACATTTACTAAAAGTCATTATACATTCCCTCTTTACGAAGCGTTTATCAGGGTGTTATTTAAACAAGAATCTTATCCAGAAGAACCAAATTATGTTTTTATAATACTGTACTAATACTAACATCCGAGATTTAGCAGCGAGCAGAGCGTGAGGCAGTCTGCGCTTCTTCCTCTTCGTTGAAAGCCGAAGTTGCTTTTTAGATTTTGTTGTTCCTCGGCGATCCATTAAGAAAACAAATGTTAAACGAAATAACGTTCTCATTAACAATAATTACAAGACGACGCAATAGTACAACAAAGAAGAATCGCGGGAGATCACATGGATGGAAGCGCAGGAAACCGTCATCCAACTGTATACAAGCAACATCTGAGACGCGTGGTGGGGGGATAGGTGGCGTGAGTGAGTCACAGCGGCACTGCACCTGCTTCGTGTCACTCTCACGTTTGTTCTCATTACTGTAAATGTTTAAACAACGATACCGACTAAACCAGCCAGGCGATTTTAAAAATTAAAAGTGTAAAATTAATTAAAAATTATTGTCTTCAAAATGACTACCTGCGATTTGCATTTTTCGTTTTGTAACACAATTATTTTATTATTATTTTTTAAACCAGCAACTTAATTAAAATTTAGCTTCTTTGGCGTGAATTCTAATCTTATTCCGTTCACAAATCAGTTTTGCAAATGAAGATCGGACGAAAATTCCACCAATAAACACAAATACAAAATGACTCCATTTTAGTGCTGCGCCGTGGTGGCAGAATTTGGAACTAATCCTGGGATGTTTAGCCTTAAACATATTGTGTAGAAAATTTTACAGGATAAATTAATTGATTGAAACTTGAAAATACAGCAGCTCTAATAATAATAAAATAATATTAAAAGGATAAATTTTAAAGTTCTTCTATATACCAATTATTATCCTTAAGGATCTTACAAATCATGAGAGCATTTATTTTATTGAAATATAATTATAGATAGGTACCAAAAATCACAATTTTGTTCCAATTTGAAACAAGTATGGAATAATTTTAAAACATTTTTAGACAATGGATCTTATTTGGAGATATTAATTTACCAAAAAAGGGGGTTATAAAGGAGGTATCTAAAGTATAATGATTTGTTGACTTCTTAAAAAGTAAAAGTAACTGATAGGTATTTTAAATCTGATTAATTGTTTTCTACTTTGCTCAAATCAAACAATTAGTATAGTTTCTACCTATTAATGTTCATAAACGCAAAAAAAAAGATAAAATGCTAGTACATTTAATTTGTATTAGGTATGAGTAAAAAAAATTGAATTTAAACTTGAATGAACCCGAGGCTACAGCTAGAAAATACAAAGCTCTTTCAGCTTGACCAGTCTTTACAGTTGCTCACATACACGTTTTGATACTACCTTGTAATGCCAAACTCCAACTTCAATGGTTCTGTTTTTAGATTAGATGGAAGTAACATACTGGATAACAACAATGGTAATAACTTGAGAACTAAAGCGCAGTCCTAAAAATATTTCAGATCTAAATACAATATATAACAAATAAAAAATGCCACTATCATAAAATAAAGTTTGTTATAAATTACGTAAAAAACGTTAATAACATGCTGAAATTAGAACATTTATTTGTGACCCATGTTGACATGATCCCAGGCCCAGATTTACCAATGGGCAGACTGGGCAATTGCCCAGGGCGGCAATTTCTGGGGGGGTGGACATTTTTTGAAGATTTTTTTATTATTTCCAGAATATTGGTAAAAACGGGAACGACACAAGAAACTTGTTAACTTGCGTAGGCATTATTAAAAACAAATTGGTTTTACACTTAGAAATTTCTAATTCTAAGTGTAAATTTCTAATTCTAATTAAGTTTTAAAAAATTAGAAATGCGCAAACTGGTACCTTTAAAATTAGGTTCATGCATGTTTGCAGTTTGCACTAAATACGTAGTTATAAAAAATTAACCGTATTTAAAAAAGAATATAAGCCTACTATTTTTTTATCAGCAGTACACACAATGGAAAGAGATAAGTTGTATTTTGATGGTATAGAAAATGTTATTTTTAAACTAACGCACACTTTGTATGATTTATTATTACCTTCTTCAAAATATCTACTATTTTGAATGTAAAGCAGCCTCATTAAATATGACTGCAATAAAGTAATTTACTTTTCAAAGTCCTATGTTAAAGCATAAAATAGGAGAAAACTCTTTAACTTCTAGGCATGATAGAAGAAACTTAGAACACAAAATCTCACAACTAAAACGTTTATTAACTCAAACGCGATTCAACGACAAAGTCGCCATCTTCAGTGATGCACGAGCTACTTTAGTCAAACTATAACTCAGTTATAACTTGAGTTAATAGTTAATATAACTTGAGTTAACTCAAACTATAAATTGAGTTATAGTTTGACTATTGTAGCTCGTGCATCACTGAAGATGGCGACTTTGTCGTTGAAACGCGTTTGAGTTAAGAAACGTATTAGTTGTGAGATTTTGTGTTCTAATTATTCTATCAAGTACATCTTCTCACAAGTCAAGCTCAATATTTATTTATAACTTCTAGGCAGTAAAATAAAAGAATTCTAGGTCTATAATAATTATAATGGCTAGTACTGTTTTGTTTCAAAATGTATTACCTTTTCTAATGCGATTTCAAGTTTATATTTTTAATACATTCTTAACATTTGAGTATTTATATTTTGAAAAATTATCCGTTATATTTGATTGCATAAATTAAGTAAAATGTACGTGATAATATGTTTTTTTTTTTCTGTTTTTACAGTTTTAGAGATGATAAATTTCCATAAAGTTTTAGAAATTATCAATTTAGTTGAAAAAATACCTAAATACATCTGTATCATCAAAAACATTAAGAGAAAAGCTTTTACAGCTTAATCAACTGCTGTAAATTGCTTTTACAGAAATGTTTTCCCACTTTAAGCACTAAAATTAAATTGACAAAAAATTAAGTGACTAAATTATAAAGTTATTAAAACGACAAGTCTGGCTCATGTCCGATTTAATTTTTTTAAGTTTCGAGATTTTGCAGATATCGAGAAATTGTGTAAATGAATGTTTTCTTTTCAAAAAAATACATATGAGGCGTACTATACATATCATTATTTTTATTGTTAACATTAGGTAAAAATAAGTGCCAGATTCTTGTTCAGCATCTTAAAAAACTAAAGGAAAATGAGTTTTACGAAAATCGGTAAAGGAATGAAGAACTTACTATAATTTGCATATCGGCTATTGTATAGAGAAGTAAAACATTAAACCAATAAACAATATAATATTACTATGCAGTAAACAATAAACGACCCTCCCTCAACTATGAATAGATAGCAGGTAGAAGGGTAGGCAAGGCCGGGGTAGATGACCAGGTGCTGTTAGAAAAGCGAGCGAGTGAGATTGGCCGCTTTAAAACGTACGGTAGGGGAAACTACTTACTTCCCCTTATTTTGAGGTAATAATTTCAACAGAGACCATCATATTCCAATTATAGAGGTCTATAATAATTTATAAAACATGAGAAAATACTGATCCAGCGTTATACAACGTTTGTAAACTGTGTCTCATCAAGATGGTCCGGACCATCAAACTATAACTAGGACCATCACCTTCTAAAGGACCATCACTTTCTGCACAGATACACACGAAGGACCATCACATTCCGGGTTTTTATACATATAAGTTTATATAGGTATATACTACACACACATTTAGTTTCACACTATATTGCAACTGGAGACATAAAAAATGAATATAATATATGTTTTATTGTTCTGTTTAAAATGTTTGGATAGCAGTAACAACTGAAGTATTATATTTCAGTGTGTAGCAGTTTATCATTTTATTGTGTTTTAAGTCGAGAAAACCTTCATTGTGCCGTAAATAGGAATTTATTTTATGATTGGTATCTATTACACTAACGACATTGACTTTAAATTTTCATCCAGATTATTGTAATCAAAAACTTAACTGTTCCCGAGCTTGAAACAGAAGTCAACATTTGTAAAAGATGGTCGGAAAAATGTCCTTCCTTCGCTTCACTATAAAACCAAATCATCAATAATGAAACAGATTTTCTTAAAATATACTAAAATACGGTGCATAATGCTCCCTCAAAATTGCTGTGGTTAGTAGCATAAAACCCGGGCATATAATTAAGAAATAACTGGATTTATATTTTATGTTAAACGTTCAATTTGGGCTTTCAGTTAATTTTCAAAACAAAATATTCACACATCATAGCATCACTTGCACAATTTGTTGACACATATCAAACTCAACGAGATTCAAACAAGGTAATAAATAATAAATTCTTATGAAGTATATTCCATTACATAAACCGGCCTTCGCATACCGTTTGGTAGTGTATTCGAAATATATGTATATAAGAATACATACAACATATATTAGGATATCGAGATATTCTTTTAGAATTAAGTATTGTATTTGGAAATACTTCTAAGGTCTAACTATGGTTTAAGTAGTTCAATTTGAAGTTTTTTTTTTAAATGCATTGCCACGGCAACCAGTTGTACACCACAAAAGATAAATAAGGTCACCAGTTCAATAACTCAAAACAATTTTATGTTAGGACTAAAATAACTTTACCTAATTAGCTTGCTTTGAGGAAAGTATATTTAAGAAAATAAGGTTTTATTTACAACAATGAATTTTTTAAACTAGCTTGAACATTCTTTCTGGGACCGAAATGTCTGCAATGTAATATATACAATAAAAGAATCTATTTAAAAGAAATTATAATATAGTCATTCTTATATTATGTGTAGCAGTAAATTATTGCTGTTAATGTATAATTTTAGCCATATTCCTAAAACATAGGCTGCGTCAAAATATTTCCCTCACAAGTTTGTTCAAGCGAAGCTACCCTGTAATAAACAAAACAACTATTTTTGTCAAATATGTTTTCCTTGTTTACAGTAGACTGTAATTAATAACCAACCCACGTCAGTGCCACCTACGTTGAGATTAATTGCACAGTTTGTTGTTGCAGCTGTGTTTTTACTGCAGTTTTTATCATGTTATGTATAATTTAAAATATTCTCCTTCTATTTTTTGTCTAGTATCATTATTAATAAACTAGTCGAACCAGTTTTCCATGTTGTGTTGCTTCTTTCATCTAAAAGATGTCTACACAGACATTGAGATAAAAACATATATTCTAGTTTCCCTTCCTTACCACTGACTGCAGTACAGACAACTCCACTCTAAAATATTATATCGCTGTGTACGTTGTGCATCACAGACCACTGTATTATTTACTTGTGAGGAAGCTGTTAATGTCAAGTTGAAACAAAGTCAGATCTCCACAATCTACGTTACAAGATTCTCTAATGTGATGGGTAATATTTAAGTATATATATAACCTTATATACATTTAAGTATTTAACCTTCTATAACCTTATATTTAAGCATTTATATTAAAAAGAAAGGTGGAGATCCCAGGTTTAATTGAATACAAAACAATACCGAGGTTGTCAAATATTGTTGGCCCATACATTTTTGGAGTTGCATTAGAAATATTACAAGAATTTTGAAATTCAAAATGGATTCATGTAAAGAAAACTAAAAATATAGCAATAGTTGATACAAACCCAAAGTCAGAAAGTTTTGCAATATTTAGATAAATGTTTTCATAACAGTACCTATCTCTGAACCTTTAAAAAAAATAGTTTCAGTATTTCTACAAATATTGGAATATATTATTTAATTTCTCTACTCTGATACAAAATGTTTGCAGCTGTGTTGTTTACCCAACATATCCATGATTAGTCACTAAAGCCCAAGTAGGGCTAGTCATAACCTTATTGTTCTCTTTTTGTATAACCGTTGCGTGAACTAATGCATTGTTGCCTAACCTAAAGTTGATGCCATGTTTAATCTATAATGTTTACAAGTTAGAAAACAATAGCTATAAAATTGGCTCACTACATAAAAAAATATATAATTCATTGTCACTTTTCAAATTGCAAAGCATGCATTTGTTAAAGTTTGTTTAATTCTGCACTTTTGTTGACAATAAACCTAAAATTAAAATTGTGTTCGTGATATAAAAATAATGTTTAAGTGTACATATGAATCTATAAGAAATTTTGGAAACCAAAATATCAGACAAAAACTATTCCAAAATGTCAACATTGAAGTAAATATGTTAATAAGGTAAAATAAAAATGTGGAACCAATTCTTTTTAAGCTTTAGTAAAAGAGTTTTGTTCTAAGAATTTAATTTAAGAAACTCCCTGTCTTTATATTACGACCTAAAGAAACGTTTGCCTTCCTTCCTAGTTTTCTTTTTTGTAGACAAAATATTCCTCTACAAGATAAGAGGAATATTGTTTAAGCCTCTCCTTACAATATATCTTTGATCATGTGGTTGTTTCGACTACGAGACTTGCCGAAGAAAGACGGAATCCAATTTAGTTCTTTTACACAATTTTTCTACGATAGTTTACATAAGTTTGTATGCATAAATAAATACATACTCAAATGAGCGTTAAGCTAAGTTGGAAACTTTATTTTGAAGTTTGGCCTAGGTTTTCCTTGGATTGTATTCGTAAAGAGTTATTATAAATATGGATTTATAATAATAATAAATTCAATATCACCAGGAGTTACATGTTTGAAATTAAGGTTTTTTTTCGACTGTTGACTGTTTGTACGCTTAATAATAACAGATTGTTTTAGCATGATAACTATTTTACATATCTGTGTTCTTCAGTTGGGTAAATAAGCTTCAGTAGTTTACTTTTAATAAATTAAACTAAAAATGTGCTTAGAAAACCAATTTTTTGATATAGAATATCTTCCTGAAATGTGTTACCTTTCTAGGCATTCTGTTTTTTTGTTTTTTTTTTTAGATAAAGAGAACTGTCATGCTTAGAAGAACTGTTAAAACCATAATATTAGGAATTGTCTTAAATAAATCTGCCCACATTCTGAATTTTATAAATCACTTTCTTGCTGTTATTATGACTATCATAAGCTAACTGTGGTCACTTAAAGTAGATCTATCAATAACCCCTCTTTATGTTTATCTAGTGCCTGAACTATGTAATGTTCTCGTACTTGGAGAGGAAATTTGTTTTATTATTGTAAGTTTGTAACATAACAAAAATATTAATAACAGAACTATAATTTAACATGGCACAAAAACCTAACTTATTTAAAATAAAACCGTTTCCCGAATGTGCATATATTAACATAATGAAACAGAAGCTGAGTGATCAGTGACTTACAAACAATTTAAACAAATATGCAGTATTTGTTTGTGTCTTAGTAAAGTTGATTTTTATTAAAGTTTTATTAGTTTTGTTAAATTAGTTATTAGGTTTTGTAAATACAATCATATTTTGATATTATAATGATTTTCTTTAGATCTAAATGCTAAAGACTCTCCAGCCAAAATGTGGAATGTAGTTTCGAAAGAATGGTTTGGAATGTACTAGTTCATGTGGTCAGTGTCAAGAAAAAAATTGTGAAAATAGTCCGCAGAGAATACAAGATGAAAAAATTGCAAGTACAGTTGAAGATTATTAAGAATTGTGAAAAAACAGCCAACTTATTTCAATATTTGTTCAATAATGGAAAAAGACACATACTTTGAAATAATGGTTTTTTTCTCTTGTAAGTCTAATATGTAATTAAGTTTTCTCTAATGTATAATAGACAATTAGAGTGATTCAATACCTATCATCATTTTATTAATATAAAAATAACTATAGACTTTACTTCATTATTTTCAAAATGGTGGCCATTTAAATATTTCAAAACGAATTACCCAAATATTTAAATGGCCGCCATTTTAACAAAAATTAAGTTAAGTCGGTGGTTATTTTTTTATAATTTTATCTTGGTATTTTAAACATTTTTGCCAAATTTCATTGAAATAACATCATAAATAACAAATTTATAAATTTTTAAAATAACAATAAAAAATTTAGCCACCGTCTTGGATTTTGACTGATTTCCTGGACCGGGATTAATGGGGATTTTGAGTATGTAAAAATAGACACTTTTTACAATAAAATGCAAAAAGAATCATTGTCAAGGGAATTTTTACACCATTTTGACTGTAGTAGAGGTTGACTGGTATTTCAGGTAGTCCACAACCAATTCTTTGCAACATAAATTGAGCGCCATACATCCTACCGGCTACCGGCATGGGTTGGTAAATATTCTTGAGGATTTTTTAAGAGTCAACTTCCTTAGTGCATTATACTCAGCCTACACAACAGTTCACATCGTGTAGGATGAAATTCCTTATTTTATTTTACGACTTACAGTCCATTGAGGTAATTCCAACGGACCTAAGTAGGAGGTAAGCTCAACCCGCAACCCTGAGAGCAAGGGGATTATGTCCCTTCTTGTATGACGCTCACCTAATCGACCTCTCGACAGCCTTAAAATAAGTGTATTGTGATATATTCTATAATGTATCACAAACCCATATTGTCAAATTAAATTTGTATATTACATCTTAGTTTTTATGTGTGCACAAATAAATAAGATTTTTTCAGAATTTCGTGTTTTAGTTATTAAATAGATAACAGGTATGTGGATATAAGGGAAATATTGAACCAGTTTATAATACCATAAATTTATTTACACTTATTAGAAAAACAGATATTATATTTGGTTTTATTACGTGATAGATTATATCAGTTTAAAGAAACTTTGTTCTACACTTGGGCAAAATGTGAATCTCATCTTGATAGGATCTTCAGATAGCCCTTGGGAACCTAAGCCTTATGCAATTTGTATGTTTCACGTAAAGAAATCTATCCCAAATCCTTTTAGAGAGGCTCTCAGTATAAAACCACCAATGATGGAGAATGCAGTGCTGAATATTCAGCTCAAACGATATTATCTCACTCAAAGAAATATAATATTATTTACAATATAATTAGATATTCTGTATAAGATTAAGGATTTAGATACTGTATAGAATTACAGACATTTATAGAATATAGATTATTTTTGAAAATAGATTAACAATATAGTCCTGGGCAATGGCTAGCAATGAGATTTTGACATAATCACATATAATATTAATGTTTATAATTTTCCTGTTTATTATTTATTTAAAAGAACAAGGTGAAAAAAAATGTTCAGGCAAGTAAAAATCAGAACAAAACTGTGCATAAACGCTTCATGTGCAATATGGTCGTTAATTTCAGTATTTAAAAAACTCGGAAAAACTGTTGTTGGGAATTTGAGTTTCTGAGACGTACGCTAACCACTCATATACAATTTCAAAGATATACGTCTACAATTATATTTCTAAATTGTGAAAAACTACTGTATCCTAGTATATATATTTTTTGTAAATTATTATGGATACTTTTTTATAAATATATTTTGATATGCCTCTAAAGTTTTTTTTGATTATTGATGAATTATAGGTTTTCTTTCTTAGATTTATATTTGTGTTTGTATACTATATATGTTAAAGGAAAATCAAAGTAAACAACTAGCTTATACTTATAATATGAATGCTATGGTGAGGCCATTCTACAGCCACGAAGAAGGTAGACTAAAAGACGTTTTATATTTTGAGTAAGTTGAAAATATAAACTATCGGAAATGAAAAACATATTTTTTTGTTCGAAGCAATTAAATATTTTTTTTTAACTGTAACGTTATTGAAATTTAACTGAAGCACTATTCTAATTTCACTATTTTAATATAGAATGCATGGGCCAGGAAAATGTCCTTCTTCAGTTATGTTCTGTGCCATTCTAGTTCTCCTACCTACCGTTGGAGGTCACTTTGCCTGCAGCGATGTCCTATCTTGCCCAGCTGTTCTGCCGCGTCTATTCCATTTTACTTCTATGCCCTGCTGTTACACTTGTTCTGCCAGTCTTTAGCCGAATTCGACATTACACGTTTCTCACGAAGACATAGTACAATGCCGTTAATAACCTTGCTGATTTTGGAAACTGTTTAAATGTTTAATACCTTGTAATTACGTGAGATTCTTAGTAGTTCAGATTCTGTACGATGTTTGTACAGTTGTTTAATTTATTATGTCTTTGTTCATTTAAACAGACGACGCTTAAAACCAGGTAACTTCTTATTTTGTCTTAGCTGTCTAGACTAGGCTTGTTTGTTCATATGTTAGTTGTAAATTTAATAAGTTTTCCCTTATAGCAAATTGTAACTTATATT
>JAGFPH010003969.1:99901-116395 GCA_018207615.1 Philaenus spumarius | reverse complement strand
TATTTACTTATTCATTGTTTACGGGGTTATGGTTTTGTATATTAAAATAATAAAAAAAATTCATTAGCTACTTGAGGTCGCGAAAGCTGAACAAAAATATACGCGTAGTGAAGGTGGTTAATTTTGAATCATTCATTAATTAAACAAAGTAAATTCATTAGGGTCTATTGTAAAAATTATCATATGCCTAGTACCTATACATTTTTTAAATCACTTATAGAAATACCAATGTGTACGATATTTCAAATTCAGTTTGGTGACAGAATTATCTGACTTTGCACGGCTGGCTAAAGGCTATTTGGGGCCTCTCTAGTTACGGAATGATTTGTTTTTTTTCATTTAACTCCTACATTCAGCTGAATCGATAGTTATTTACTTTGACAACGTTTTACTTTAAATTGTAGGTCATCGTTTACATAACCATATTATGATTTAATAACAGTTATGTTCTTACATTAGTATTACTATAATTGTAACTGTTATTTAAAAACATATTTTCTAGAAATTTTTCTCACTTCTAAACATTAATAAATAAATCAAATAGCGTTTCAAACCAAAAAGGTATTTATATGATAATGACAAATGATGAACTTGAGTGAGATCTTAATTCATAAGTTATATAAAAAAAAGGTTTGCGGAAAAAACTTACAGTAAAATGTTTTAAGAAAAGTTAATTAAATGATAATTGTGCTTAATAAAACAGTTTAGGTTAATATTTTGCACCCATATAACTGTCATTCCGTGTATTAGTTACTAAGTTTTGCTTGGTTAGTTTAGTTTAGACCAATAACGTTAGTGAAGCTGGAATCAGTGTACCAGAAAATTCCTTTTGTTAGTAAATTTGGTGTTGTTGTAAATGTGAATTGCAACTTTCATTTGAAATCGCTTCACATGTACATCTTATTACTTTAGAATCACGTGAAAACTATTGGATGTTATGTCGAGAACAAAGTCTGGACTGACGACTGACTTTGAAAGACGCATTACATGGCTTAGTGCATTTATAATGTAAAATACAAACACGAAGGTAATATAATTGAATCATGCCTTCCACATTGTTGAAAAATAGGTCACTAATGAGTAATATTGTCTTGCATTATCTTGGGCGTTATACAAATAAATTTACGATTAGTTAAAACTAGAAGGTTGCTAGACCCTGTTAATAGGATTTAAAAAAAACAGTATTGTTCAAGAGATCTCATAGCATATAAACAAACTTTTTTTACTTTCTTACAGGTTCAGCTGTGCAAAGTATTATCTGAAATTTTCATTTGACGATTGAATAAAAGTAATTAGTTACACTGTACCTGATTAACAATTTATACAAGGTTGAATTCAAGAAATTAATAAAATTAATTTGAGATATTACAAAAGGTATTGAACAAAATTATGAGGTTAGTTGTACATTCACATGTTCATTAATTCAAACATATATTTTAAATTTAAGAATAATACCTTTTATAAATATTTATTATAGATACAATTAAATGTATTTTAATTAACTACAAGTGTTTAAATTTAAGTCAAATTAGGAAAAGGTGAAATAAAATTTGGAAATGTATAAATTACAAAAACGTTTATCCATATAAAATAAAAGTTTTTAATGTACAATATGTACTTTGTAAATTAAGTCTCTTAGGGACCGAAAGCCGAAAAATGCATGCAACGCCACCGCTATAGATTCAATATTATTATAATTTAATTACATTAAAAGTACCTTGTTTTTTGTTCTATATTTTATACTTTTAAATAAAAATTAAATCAATAATACAATAACAAGGTAGTAATATTTAATATAGTCATTTAAAACTTTTATATTAAAATTAAAATAAAAGTATATTTATATATATACAGTTTACGAAAATAACGTAAAAGTATTTGAGATTCATACTGTATTCTATTAAATTCTATATTACATCATGAGCACATGTGATTTGTGCTCAAAACTGGTTAAAATATTTTGCTAAAATTGTAACATACAAGTTAAAAAACTGAAATGATCTGTATCTTGTCATATGGTAAAACTAAAATCAAAGTACCATAGAAAGGTTATAAAAGGCTATTTTTACATTTATTACTTTTACTTCAAGCAAAGTATAAAATTTGGACATCTTCATCACTGGAACATAAGGACAATACTACTATCCGAGAATTTAACAGGTTAAATGAATTCAGGCTACGTTTAAAAGTTGACATTCAAATAGGAAATGTAAAAAGAAGTTAGAATGAAAATACTTGCATTTATTTTAAATATTGAACATTTTAGTTATATACAAGTAGAACAACCTTAAAAAAATGCATTCAAAAATCATTGGGAAGGGCGATTTAATTGTTTTGTTGTTATTTTTACCTGGTGTTAAAAACCATTGCATTCCTGATAAAAATAATCGATTTTATTAAACGTATTAATAATTGTAAATACATTTAAAGAAGGCATTCGACCTCATGTTTATTATTTATTTTATTCTTACAAACATCCCAGAAAATACTTAAAATATAGACACTTTCGAGACAAAGTGGTGACTTAAAGTAATAACTTTTTGGAAAACTTCCGCTGTCGTATCGAGATAGAATCTAAAGCTATCTTTTACACCGTAAGCCAACTGGGATTCGTATCTTTCAAAGGTAGAATTCGATTTTATCTGCTTTAAGAGAAACTGTCTTGACAAAGCGAACAATTATAAGTACATTCATCGTATTTTTATGTACTGTTATTTTGAACAAACAAAGTAGTTAAAAAAAGTTCTATCAGAATGGACGTGTTTCATAATAAGTAAGTAACTAAGTAGGTTTTTATTAAATTATATTTCATGTTAAGTTTTAAGAAGGATAGTGAATCGAAAGGAAACAAAGACATTAGAGAAGTGGGTCACTTTGAATTTTAATGACTTTCTCATTGCACCACTATTCATCTTGAAATGCAATCTAAACATGATATCTAAACATGTGCAATCTAAACAAGCTTTCAAAACACACGCTACAATTATTTAAAAAGTAAATACAATATGATTTGTCATTGATTATTATCCTTCCACATGTTTTATTTTCATTGTTGATATGTTTAGGTTAGCCTAAATCTTCTCAATTTTGTTAAACTCTTCATTTATATATTGGTATACTATTTCAAATACTACTTTCTGATAAATTTGACAAAATGGCTTATAACTTGTGCATGAATCCACTACAAATATTAATTCAAAATAACCTAACATTCGTGTTGTGTAAAAGTATTCTCACATAAATAGACATATTAATTAGCTAAATGAATTTCGTTTACACCTAATACATCGATGTAATTAAAATTAAACTAACTTTCCAGATTAGCACAGTAAAAATCACTTCAAAGTAAATATTTCGATCACGCAGATGAACCGCTGACGTGAGTTGAACGAATTTCCAAAGTTAAGTTTATATATGTTTCAAGGTTTCAACTCGGTATTTGAGAAATTGGTCTTCTCACGAAGGTGCTGTATACCTTTGTAGAAATATATTTGTAGAATTTGTTTGCATCCCAACCCGGCTCACTGTGTGAGTTTGTATTTCAATCGTGCACCTCTAAATTACGGCTTCGAGTCAGGAGCTGCCGTCATGTAAAATCCCTCTAGTAGATTTGAACCGGCTAATTTTATGTAATTATACGTGTGGATCGATTTAAGGGGAACGAGAAGAACCTTGATTTGGTGATGTGGTCATGTAAAAAAATAAACTGTGCAGAAAATATCCTCTATTAATTTTTTGTTGTTGTTAAAACCCCAAAAAAGTGTCATTCTTTTACAAAAAATCTCAAACAAATTGTTACTGCATCTCAAAAAACGTGCTTTCGTTTGTTGTAGTTTTTTTTTTTTTGCAATAGAACTCGTTTAAGGGACTTATAAAATCAACGTGAGTTGGACAAATCAGACTTAAATGCTGTTTTAGATTGCGAACACATATACAAATATATATATATATATATATATATATATATAATGTAGAATTTCACTAGAAAAAGTGTTTCGGGGACTATGATCGGTGCTCACTGACCTTAGGACTTACCATAATAGTAATTGCAATAGTTCATCTTTCCTATGGAAATTCGCTAAAAAAAGCTTACACGGTACAAGGGTTAGAAACTTAATATTGTGTTTATATTAGGACGGCAAATCTGATAAACTTGATCTCCACAAAATTTTAATGTCTTAATTTTGAAGCAAGTACATTTATTAAATAGAAACACAAAAGATTAGGTAAGTGGAAGATAATCATTTGTAACATAGGTTTGGATCAAATTTGTTTAGTTTTGACCCGAGGAATAAACTTTTGAAGTTGTATGGTGTGTTTTCCTCGAACGCTCGCGTGAGCGGTATTAATACCGCGTTTTTACAAATAACCTAAACCTAACTGAGTCGCTTTGGGCAGGAATTTTGAGCTGGGACCCACATGTATTCTCTAGTTATCTCTCAACTAACCGAAATGTTGCCATCGCCAGATGTTTCGTCTCCAGTCGCTGTTCAGTTGCAAAGTTGACAACGTTGCTATCACAAGAACGGTGAGGAAATCCCCGTGGCGCGATCAACGGTGTTTCATTTGTGACTGCATTACTCCAGAACCATATAGGTTGTTATTTTTGCTGTTTTAAATATTGTATAATGTTATTTTACTTTTGTATCATTTATTCACGTTTTATTCTAAACTCTTTATCACCCATCAAGAAAATGAATAATACCGACACTTATTTACTACGCTTATTTATGATTATTTACTACCAATTACTAACAGTCTATCTGTCCGTTTTCACTGTAGTGTATATTTACTACATACACTACACAATTTTATTGTGATAGGGCGAGGTACAACAGACAGGATAACATCCGTGAAATCCTCCGGGAACTGGAAGAAGTCGTCCTTGAAATTGAGGGAGACGAGTATGGCCATAATTATTTTATATGTTTTAGGATTTAAACCCTATATTTTTGCTGCTATTTGTCTGTTCATGAGGGCGCTGAACACATTCTAATGAAAAATTCTACTCACTTTCACCTGGTTGTGAGAAATATATTAATGGAATTTTGTTTCTTCCTCAGCCTTCACGGTAAAAAATGCGTTGTTTGGTTTTATAAAATTTTACACAAATACACTTTTAAGGCATTTAAAACGACGAGTGGAATCATTTTTATTTCTTGAGTCCTTTTTTGACGCAGTTGCAAGGATGGTTAAGGTAAACAAAATCATAAATAAATGAAAAAATTCTCATTTGTCGTTGAAAAGCTTTTAACGGATAACATTATATTTTTGTGAGAATCAAATTCTGTGTTTTTATTTTAAGAAATTGTTTTTTTTCTCAAAGACCAAAAAAATTTACCTAAAACATAAATCCTGAAATAATAAACTTCTTTTTAATTACATGGTATTTTAGTGTTATCAATTCTTGTTAGTAATAGACATCTCCTGAGATTAAACTTAGCAACGTGCTTCCCTCGGGCAGTAAATGTTATCTTTTGTCTAAATTCAGCTATCTCTTCTACCTGTAACAAGCCAAGGGAGTACTACAACTCAATCTTTTAAACGTAAATATCAATTATTTAAAATTAAAAAAAACAAAGGATATATAATTACAAAGGTTAAAGATCACTGTGGCGACAAATTCACAATGATTGAATGAAACCTCGAACCACAAATATAAGGAACAGAAAACAATAACAACAAATTTAATGAAAAGTTATGTTAATGTACTAACCTAATGCACTTTTCAATGGCATAGTCATACTCAGAGGGCTTTAGCACTACTTACAGATACTTGGTGTACTTACTTGGTGAGTAGTGTAAAAGCCCTCTGAGGATGACTATGCCATTAGGTTAGTACATTAACATAACTTGTCATTAAATTTGTCGTTATTGTTTTCTGTTCCCCTTTTGACTTTTCCCCTTTGACCATGACTACAAGTTTAGCACATGTTGAATAGATACCGATAGTGACTTATCACTTTTTATTACAAACAATGATTTGTACGTTGTACACATTTTTAGCTACGTAGAAGTTTTTTTGCCTGTTTTAACTGTATCTAAGAATACAAACACAGAACATAATTCTAACAAAAATACATAATTCGTCAATCACCTTTCAATGGCAATGGCGTCATCCTCAGTGAAATTTGTTCTATAACTGAATTATAACTATGATAATTATTAGTCTCAAATGTCACTGAGGTTGATTTTGTCGTTGAAAAGCTTTTAACGGATAAACATTATATTTTTGTGAGAATCAAATTCTGTGTTTTTATTTTAAGAAATTTTTTTTTTCTCAAGGACAAAAAAAAAATTACCTAAAACATTTACCTGTTATTTTTTAAATATAGTAAATCTAGTAAAGGAACAAAAGAAAGGGGAACTAAATATAAATTAAGAAAACAATAAAACGACAGTAAAGCCATTATAACAAACTATAAAATCAATAATGTAGAAAATGTCGTTCAGTTTTTGTATGTTGGTTGTTGGGTTGTGAAAACGAATTAAACTTTTAATTAACAAAGAATAAAGAAAGCAAGGGATGCATTTGTACAATCAGGATTTCTTTTGAACACTCAGGAATTAAGTTAGGTTTTAAACAAATAAGAACTCCGCACTTCCTTGTTGACGATAACATAGAGATTCACTACCAATATGTCCAAATTTCAAACATTATTAATTGCCTGATTTCCAACATATATTGGACAAATAAACTAGGAACAAGATTGTGAAAAGCGAGATTTAAGAAAAAGCAAGTAAGGTGAAGATCATGGACGGATCATGAGTTTGGTGGAAGCTTTTTGTAGCAGCCCTACTTTCCTTAAAGATTTTAAGAACATAACTGAAGAAGGACATTTTCCTGGCCCATGCATTCTATATTAAAATAGTGAAATTAGAATAGTGCTTCAGTTAAATTTCAATAACGGTACAGTTAAAAAAAAAATTTAAATTGCTTCGAACAAAAAAATATGTTTTTCATTTCCGATAGTTTATAATTTCAACTTACTCAAAATATAAAACGTCTTTTAGTCTACCTTCTTCGTGGCTGTAGAATGGCCTCACCATAGCATTCATATTATAAGTATAGGCTAGTTGTTTACATTGATTTTCCTTTAACATATATAGTATACGAACACAAATATAAATCTAAGAAAGAAAACCTATAATCAATAATCAAAACAAACTTTAGAGGCATATCAAAATATATTTATAAAAAAAAATTGTAGTGTGCTTAAGACCACACGTTGGAAGTGATAAAAACTACAAACTAAACAGTCATCTGATTTCATATTCCATACAAGTTCACGGTTCAATCACAGGTAAGTTCTTCCGTTGTGGGCGTGGCCAGTTAAAGAAATGTCAGCAGTACGTCCTAAATGATTTTTGAAGTTGTTTTTCTGATTGTCCCGTTCTAATGGGTATATTTGATAATTTTGTCAAAAATACTTTTTGTATGTAAAAAGGTTCGTTCTGTTTATAGGCCTAATCGGTTTTTCTTTAGAGTTTATGGTTTTTTATGTAAATTGAATTTTCATGACGGTTTCTGCTTTAAACTTGATATTCGCTAGGCGAAGGTTTTGACTTTCAAATAGAGATATTTAATGAATAATTTAATATTAAGTGAAGATGTTAATTTTCTTAGATTAATACAATAATTTTGCGTGATTTTGATATGGGAAGTTCATGTCGAGGATATCGGATAAGTAATTTTAATTTGCTTATTTCAGTTTCGAAAACTGGGTTAATTGACAATTTACATGTTTTCAACTGGAAGTTCGCATATTTTCCACTAGGTGTCGTTAGGCTACACAAATCTAATTATTTTCATCTTCCATCAGGTTATTTTTTACTAGAATTCTCGGTATTCATACATTTAAATTGTATGACATATTTTGAATTGTTATAAAAACAATTAGTATACGAAAAAATAAAAAACAAAAAAGCGTGACGCGAGATCTCGCGAGAAATCTGGCGTGATGCGAGATCTCGCGGGAAATCTGGCGTGATGCAAGATCTCGCGAGAAATCTGGCGTGACGCGAGATTTCGAAAACATAGCCAAGTCGAAAGTGCCCAACGGGCCAATAGAAGTTATCACTTCAAAAAGTATCCATAATAATTTACAAAAAATATATATACTAGGATACAGTAGTTTTTCACAATTTAGAAGTAGAATTGTAGACGTATATCTTTGAAATTGTATATGAGTGGTTAGCGTACGTCTCAGAAACTCAAATCCCCTGTTCGAATCAGAATCAAATAAATGTTTATTAATTTAGCCTTATAAATACCAGCTCATAAGGCTGTTTGTTTTATGGAATTTAGTCTTTATAAAATATACATTCACTCAGACACATTTAATTACATTAACACCTACATATAAATGTCCATTTATATCTGGTTTAATAGAAACATATTTACTTTACAATCTGTAGAGTATGATGTTATCATTAAACGTATAATAGATTAATGTTTGTGAACAATAATTTAAGTATATAATTACCATTCTAAAATGTTAATATCTTTCATTCTTTTTCCATTTATCTCTGTATAAGGTTTTTTTTTTAGTAATATTTCCTTTTTAAATTTCCATTTCTAAAACTATTAAAGCAGTTTTTCTTTATCTATGTTTCCGTAAATGATATTAAGTTCATTCAACTACCTTTCACCATAATTAAAATCTCTCATGATTCTGTTTCTTTCTCTTTCCAAGTATCTCTGTAATTACGTCTTTTAGTAAAAATTAATTTTATATTTTATTTTTTTAATCAATGCAATAACAATTTTTCTCTATCTTATTTAAATCTATGTAATGCTTACGTTGATTCGGACTGGTATTAAAACTTCTGTTACAGAAAACTGTTTTTGACTGTTTATTTACAGATTCCACACACCAAATAAAACTAAAAAGGTATGACGTGGTTGTTATGTGTTTTTTGCACTAATTTATTTCATTTCGTTATTCATTTGTTTCATATTAGCTTTCAAATTTTTAAAGAATATTTTTTGTTTAAAATTAGATTAATATATTACAATAATATTTACTTATAATGTTAATACTGAAAAAGTAAACAAACGAACAACAGTTTTCCGAGTTTTTTAAATACTGAAATTAACGACATATTGCACATGAAGCGTTTATGTACAGTTTTGTTCTTATTTTTACTTGCCTGAACATTTTGTTTCACCTTGTTCTTTTAAATAAATAATAAACTGGAAAATTATAAACATTAATATTATATGTGATTATGTCAAAATCTCATTGCTAGCCATTGCCCAGGACTATATTGTTAATCTATTTTCAAAAATAATCTATATTCTTTAAATGTCTGTAATTCTATACAGTATCTAAATCCTTAATCTTATACAGAATATCTAATTATATTGTAAATAATATTTTACTTCTTTGAGTGAGATAATATCGTTTGAGCTGAATATTCAGCACTGCATTCTCCATCATTGGTGGTTTTATACTGAGAGCCTCTCTAAAAGGATTTGGGATAGATTTCTTTACGTGAAACATACAAATTGCATAAGGCTTAGGTTCCCAAGGGCTATCTGGAGATCCTATCAAGATGAGATTCACATTTTGTAGAACAAAGTTTCTTTAAACGGATATAATCTATCACGTAATAAAACCAAAAATAATATAGGTTTTTTTAATAAGTGTAAATAAACGTATGGTATTATAAACAGGTTCAATATTTCCCTTATATCCATATACCAGTTATCTATTTAATAACTAAAACACGGAATTCCGAAAAAATCTTATTTATTTGTGCACACATTAAAACTAAGATGTAATATACAAATTTAATTTGACAATATGGTTTTGTGATACAATATATAATATATCACGGTACACTTATTTTAAGGCTGTCGAGAGGTCGATTAGGTGGGCCTCACACAAGAAGTGACACTAATTCCCTTGCTCGCAGGGTTGCGGGTTGAGCTTACCTCCTACTTGGGTCCGTTTAAATTACTTCAATAAACTGTGAGTGGTAAAATAAAATCAGGAATTTCATCCTACACGTTGTGAACTGTTGTGTAGGCTGAATATAATGCACTAAGGAAGTTGACTCTTAAAAAATCCTCAAGAATTTACCAACCCATGCCGGTAGGATAAATGGTGCTCGGTTTAGTGGTTCTGGACTGCCTGAAAAATATCAGTCAACCTCTCAATGAAACTTAATCAAATGTAAGGTGGTCCTTCATCTGCATGCACTATTCGTGAATACAATATGTTTCAAACCAGGAAAATCAGATTTAATGTTAATTTGTTAATATATTTTTCCTGTTAGTCTATTTTCCTTCCTATTTTGTAGTTGTACAAATTTGTTTTTAGTATCTATGCATTCAGGGATTTTATTGCACGTACAACATTTTGATTTGAACTCTTGTTGTTCTTTGCGCGATGTGTTACTACTTCCTAAAACATAATGAACCTAAATGTTTAAATGTATCATTAATTCAAACAGAATATGATTATAAAAAACGAGCTTCTACACCTTATCACTCTAGTTCTTGTTAACTACAGAAAACATTTTTTAAACAAGACAATTACGTTTTTGAATGAAATCACTTATAAATGCATCTGAAACAATAGGATTATACACTTTGAAATATAAAATAGCTACATGTCTGATACCATTCTGATTGTGTTATGTTTCTCGAATAATCTAATTCTCTTTCTTCCCCATTTTGTGTTGAAATGATTATTAAAAATGTATCGTTATTTGGTTACTTTCACTTTTTCTTCCGCCAACTGTTTTACTGGTATTTGTGTATAGTTACAGATGTTTTAATTAAACATGTTATTTTTGAGAATTTCTCGTTTAATTTATACATGGTCATAGTTTATTTTCTTTTTATGTAAATGTGAATATCTAAATACGAAAATTTTTCATCAACAGCAAAATAAATAATTAAATCAGTTTAATAAATTACGATGAATGTATAAATTTAGATATGTATACATTATTTAAAAAACGTTTCATACATAATAACCTTAATTTTTATTAGCATTAAAACTTCCGACGAGGGGTTGTTTGAGAAAGGAATACATAAAACTGTATTAACCGGTATGTTATCACAGTGCATACATTCAACTAAGGCTACTAAACCTAATGAAACAATTAAATATACCGTTTTAACTTTGTTAATATTAATATTAATATTCTCTTAAAAATTATTATAATGGTACTCATTCCAAGAATTTTATAAGATATACAATTTATTGACATCTGAATTAATGATGGTTTCAATTTATTAAACGGGACTATAATTACCTGTTTTACATTTGAAAAAACACACATTGTGTGAAAGTGTAGCTATTATTTATTACCTGCTTTTTATAATTATATGATGTTTGAAATGTAGAACTAAAATTTACTGGGCAAAGAAGAAATATTTAATCAATATTATCAAACAAAAACTATATGTATTTAAAAGAAACATATAACAATTTAATAATAAATAAGATTTGTGTAGTTTTTATTCTTTGGCTGTTAAACATTTCGCTAAAACAGGAATCGTCTTCAGTTTGAATATACTTTATAGTTTACTTCTTAATATGTTATACCATACCAATTCATAATTACCAAATACCACCACATAGGAAAAGATAAATAATAATAATGAAATCAGTTGCAATAAACTTGTATAGACCATGTTTAGAAATAATAATCAAGATGGAAGTTAAGAGGTATTACTGTTAACAGGTGATGTATGTATCAACACTGCACATCTTTAGTAAAACAAATAGGTATTTCAAATATTTTAAATAGTGAAATAAAGTGTTTTGTAACTTTTAACAGATATGCACTTCCATTAAATGTATTATTTATTCAGTATTCTTCCTATAAACTTTATGTCTTACTAAATATAATACATAAGCAGTGATTTTACAGTTTTTACGCACATTTATTTAACAATTTAAATTCTGTGTCGAATTTAAGGTAGCATAAATAATACGCACGTAGTTACAATATTATGTGTTCGAAACAGTACATGCCTATTACTTGAATTCCTACTATTTGAATTCTTGTTGTTTGAATTCCTGTTCTTGGCAATATTATTTGTTAATTTAGTAATGTTTTGTACACACACAACATATTGTTCTGATTTGAAGGTGTTATCACAGGGTCACCGAAGCAAACAGTTCAAGGACCGGAATAACACCAAAGGTACGAGTTACGAACGATACTTTCATCACTCTAAAAATAATAATCGAAGTGTAATTTATAAACATAATGTAACTACTCCAAAAAAGTATAACTTTTAACGTCACATTTTACCAAAAATAATAGTTATAATTTCTAAATTTTAAACTTTATTTATTTGTTGACAATTTACTTATGAATTAATCTTTAAGTGAATATTGCAGTTTTCATTGTTACGTATGTATTTATTCCTTTGTTGGGCATTTCATTCTTTGTAACACATTTTATCAGGACTGGTCAGTTATATTGCCCACAAAATAATCACAGCAATAGTGTTTGCATTGTTTTTACGTTTATACTGCTAGTTAAATTAATAAGAACAGCTGATTTTAAATACATAACTATTACTGATAGAAGCAACAAGATACTAGCGCAACTGGTGTTGAAATAGAAAGCTTCTTAGCATTATGGGAAAGTCTCGAGCTGTCTTTCCCGTACTAGACCGGGAAAATATCACTTTCAATATTCACAACTGAAATTGAAAATTAAAAATTTTGATACAGTGTAATGAAAAATAATTTATTTTAAATCATATATATATATTTGCTTATTTAACATATATAGAAGAAAGTTCCCAAGTTCTTAGAGTGTCGCGTAGACATGGAGAGTTTTTAGCATTTAGATCTAAATAAAATTAATATAATATTAAAATACAATTTTATTTACAAAACCTATAACTAATTTAACAAAACTAATCTTAAATAAAAATCAACACTACTAAGACACAACAAAATACTGTCTAGCCTATTTGTTTAAATTGACTGTCAATCACTGATCACTCGGCTTCTGTTACATTATGTAAATATATGAACATTCCGGAAAAGGTTTTATTTGAAATAAGTTAGGTTTTTGTGCCATATTAAATTATAGTTTTGTTTTATAAAAAGTTCTGTGCATTATTAATATTTTTGTTATGTCACAAACTTACAAGAATAAAACAAATATCCCCTCCAAGTACGAGACCATTACACAGTTCAGGCACTAGATAAACATAAAGAGAGTACTTGGGGTTATTGCTAGATCTACTTAAACTTTACATGACCACATGTTAGCTTATTATAGTCATAATAACTACAAGAAAGACATTTATACAAATCAGAGGAGATTTATTTAAGACAATAAATAATATTATAGTTTTAACAGTTCTTCTGGCCTCTGACAGACAGTTCTCTTTATCCAAGAAAAAAACTTAATGTCTAGAAATATAACACATTTCAGGAAGGTATTCTCTATCAAAATGTTGGTTTCCTAAGCATATTTTTAGTGACTATTTATTTAAAGTAAACGATTGGAGCTTATTGACCCAACACATATATGTAAAATAGTATGTTAAAACAATTTGTTATTATTAACCGTACAAACAGTCAACAGTCGAAAAAAACTCAATTTCAAACATGTAACTCCTAATGATATAGTAATTATTATTATAAATCCATATTTATAACAACGCTTTACAAATTAAATCCAAGGAAAAACTAAACCAAACTTTAAAGTTATGTTTCCAATTCAGCTTAAGACTAATGCTCATTTTAGTATGCATTTTATTTATTTATGCATACAAAGTTATGTAAAATATCATATAAAATTTGTGTAAAAGAACTAAATCGGATTCCGTCTTTCTTTGGCAAGTCTTGTAGTCTCTTACTATATGATCAAAGAGATATTGTAAGGCGAGGCTTAAACTACTTGGAATATTTTGCGTACAAAAAAGAAAACCAGGAAGGAAGACAAACGTTTCTTTAGGTCGTAATAAAAAGATAGGGAGTTTCTTAAATTAAATTCTAAAAACAAAACTCTTTTACCAAAGCTCAAAAAGAATTGGTTCCACATTCAAATTTTACCTTATTAACATATTTACTTCAATGTTGACATTTTGGAATAGTTTTTGTGTTATATTTTAGTTTGGAAAATTTCTTATAGATTCATGTGTACGTATGTGTTCACGTATAGATTCTTTCTTGTATGTGTTCACGTACATAAAGTTTTATTATTTTCATATCACGAACACAATTTTAACTTTAGGTTTATAGTCAACAAAAATACAGAACCAAACAAACTTTAAAAAATTCATTTAGATAAAATAAAACCTGAACACAAAATCTCACAATAAATACGTTTACTAACCTCAAACGCGTTTCAAAGACAATGCCGCCATCCTCAGTGATGCACGGGCTACAGTAACTAAACTATAACTATTTATATTTAAAAAATGCATGCTTTGCATTTTGTAAAGTGACAATGAAAAATGAATCCAACACTCAAGTTTATTACTTGTAAGCAGTCACTTTAAATTGCGTTAAACGAACAATTTAATTCGAAATATGTGCAATGATAGCTAAATACGAGATTTGCATTGCTCAAATTAAAATTACAATCATTATATAAATATCACATTAAGGTATATGAATCATATTTTTTTTTGTGGTGAGCCAATTTTATAGCTATTGTTTTCCAACTTGTAAACATTATAAATTAAACATTGCATCAAATTTAGGTTAGGCAACAATGCATTAGTTCACGCAACGGTTATACAACAAGAGAACAATAAGGTTATGGCTGGCTCTACTTATACTTTAGTGGCTAATCATGGATATGTTGGGTAGACAACACGGCTGCAGACTTTTTGTGTTAGAGTAGAGAAATTAATTAAAATAATTAAATATTTGTAGAAATACTGAAACTATTTTTTTAAATGTTCAGAGATAGGTACTGTTATGAAAACATACTTTTCTAAATATTTCAAAACTTTCTGACTTTGGGTTTTTATCAACTATTGCTATATTTTTAGTTTTCTTTATCCATTTTGAATTTCAAAATTCTTGTAATATTAATAATGCTACTCCAAAAATGTATGGGCCAAGAATATTGGACAACCTCGCTTTGTATACAATTAAAACTTGGATCTCCAGTGTTCTTGTTAATATAAAGGCTGTTATATACTTAAATATTACCAATCAAATTAGATAATCTTGTAACGTAGGATTGTGGAGATCTAACTTTGTTTCAACATGACATTAACAGCTGCCTCACAAGTAAATAATACAGTTTTCTGTGGTGCACAACGTACACAGCGATATAATATTTTAGAGTGGAGTTGTCTGTACTGCAGTCAGCGGTAAGGAAGTGAAACTAGAATATATGTTTTTATCTCAATGTCTGTGTAGACATCTTTTAGATGAAAGAAGCAACACAACATGGAAAACTGGTTCGACTAGTTTATTAATAATGATACTAAACAAAAAATAGAAGGAGAATATTTTAAATTATACATAACATGATAAAAACTGCAGTAAAAACACGGCTGCAACAACAAACTAACTGTGCAATTAATCTCAACGTAGATGGCGCTGACGTGGGTTGGTTATTAATTACAGTCTACTGTAAACAAGGAAAACATATTTGACAAAAATAGTTGTTTTGTTTATCACATGGTGTTTTGGTAGCTTCGCTTGAACAAACTTGTGGGGGAAATATTTTGACGTAGCCTATGTTTTAGGAATATGGCTAAAATTATACATTAACAGCAATAATTTCCTTCTACACATAATATAAGAATGACTATATTATAATTTCTTTTAAATAGATTCTTTTATTGTAGAATATATATTACATTGCAGACATTTCGGTCCCAGAAAGAATGTTCAAGCTGGTTTAAAAAAGGCATTGTTGTAAATAAAACCTATTTTCTAATATACTTTCCTCAAAGCAAGCTAATTAGGTAAAGTTATTTTAGTCCTAACTTAAAATTGTTTCGAGTTATTGAACTGGTGACCTTATTTATCTTTTGTGGTGTACAACTGGTTGCCGTGGCAATGCATTTAAAAAAAAATTTCAAATTGAACTACTTAAACCATAGTTAGACCTTAGAAGTATTTCCAAATACAATACTTAATTCTAAAAGAATATCTCGATATCCTAATATATGTTGTATGTATTCTTATATACATATATTTCGAATACACTACCAAACGGTATGCGAAGGCCGGTTTAAGTAATGGAATATACTTCATAAGAATTTGTTATTCATTTTAATATTCTTCGCCATACTAGAGAACTTTAAATTAATCTAATTTGAACTACTTACGTCTGTTCTCCGTTTATAACGTGTTTTATTTACACTACGGCCGTTTCGGCTTTTTATTCAGCCATGTTCACGTGTCGGTATCTGTAGCGTTATTGTACTTCGTCATTTAAAAAACACACGCTTAAAATCACAATTCACATATACTGACATTTAACATTAAAAAAAAAACGCACATTTAAAAACATTTAGAATTTTTTTATATAAAT
>JAGFPH010003969.1:13976-84901 GCA_018207615.1 Philaenus spumarius | reverse complement strand
AGCTACTTCTAGGGCCATAGGGACTCAATAAGAATGGTTTTCAAAAAATTCTAAATTTTAGGTGGGTTGAGGGGGTTCAAAGTTACTAAATCACGATTTCTCTAAAACTACTGAACGGATTGGAATAAAATTTGGTATGTAGCTACCTCTAGGGATATAGGGGCTCAATAAGAATGGGTTTCAAAAAATTCGAAATTTTAGGGGGGTTTGGGGGGGGTTAAAAGTTATTAAATCACGATTTCTCTCAAACTACTGAACGGATTGGAATGAAATTTGGTATGTAGCTTCCTGTAGGGCCATAGTGGGTCACTTAGAAAAGTTTTCAAAAAATTCGGTTTGGGGGGTTCAAAGTTATTAAATCACCATAGGTACTGATAAGAAACGGTTTCAAAAAATTCGAAATCTTAGGTAGGGTTTTTGGGGTGGGGGGTCAAAGTTACTAAATCACGATTTCTCCAAAACCATCAAACGGATTGGAATGAAATTTGGTATGTAGCTTCCTCTAAGGCCCTAGGTGCTCGCTAAGAAAGGGTTTAAAAAAAATCGAAATTTTAGGGGAGGTTTGGGGGGTTGTAAGTTACTAAAATTTCCCATAAGAAATACATAGTGTAATTTATATTCATTGATATAATATATTTTTTGTTAATATACTTTTAACTTTTATTTGTCTATCCGTGCAAAGCCAGATCGGGCTAGCTGGTATAATAATATAATATGGATGTGTGTTACATGCATCTAATATATTCCATGGTAACATTTTCCTACTTTTGCAATTCTAAATAACCATCTCCTATGCTACTCTTAGGAAGGTATAAAGTTTCAACTGGGAGAAAGTATGTGGCAGTTATCTGGTACCGTTTATTCAACTTAAAATTATTGCTATGTAACTATGAAACACTGGTTTTGATTATTTATACAAATTGCAATTTAATGCAATTTTAAATTTTTCTATAATTACATGAATTATCAACATAAGCTGTCATTTATAATGCAAGATTATCTTAAGCTGTAGTTGATAGTATTACTACAGGTTTGTATACTTCACTATTTACAATTTGTTAACTCCTTTATGAAGAGGAGTAATTGTGGAAAATATTAAATCTTTCGGAAAATGTTCGTTAAAAAGCACAGATTGAAAATAAAACAAAGAATTATGAACTAGTTTGAACAATATAAAGGAAGACAAAGATAACAATTAAATTATAACAATTCAAATAAACTGTTTTATTTTAAAACATATTATAGGCTAATGTTAATTTGCAAGTAGGGCCTACGCAGAATGTAATAAAAACTTTGTATTTATTTCTTCCTTAAAATTAACGACAGATGCTTATTTTGGGTACTAGATCTTTAACCAAATATTATATTTAAATGTTTAAAACTGACAGGTTGTTTCACAGTGTTTGCTCTAGGGAGCGTTGTAGTGTTTGTAACAAACTTGCGTTTACCCTTCAGTAAACGCAATATTACTCCGTGAGAAATTAAGAATGTATATATGTTAAAATCATTCGTATACCATAATATACAAAACAGTGTTTTTTATGTGAAGAAGTAGAAATAAACTGTCCTATGTAACGTTTACAAGAACCTCCCGGAACACCTTCCCTATATAGTCACATATCTCTAAGTAATATTTCCAAACGTGCACTACCAGATAATAGAGTCATGTTTCATATACTATAATAATTCATAGTGACAATCTGACTAAACTATCAGTATCGAAGTATATCAGTAGCAGGAAAATGTATCATTACTATCTAATAGCATTACACTAATAGCACGATCACGCAGTTTGGCAAATTGTACGATAATTAAGGACATTACTTGTCACGTACACTGAGTACATTATGTGCGTCATCTTAGTGCATACATAGAACTTCAACTCAAACTTCTCAAATTAATGTTTAACATGAGTAAATTTCTGATATGAGTAGTAAAATTTTAAATATTAAAGAATTAAAAAACATTTTCATTAAATTTTTCTTGAGGGGAAAAATTTGCATGGCTTTAATTTTGTTTTAATCCCAAAGAGTAAATATTTCTAAACTATGATTTGCTTTATCTTAAAAATCTTCGAAGTATTTTCAATTACCAATGCAATAATATTATATGTTTTATTGGGAAGTAGTAGAGGGTAGTTTTTTGAATTATTTTTAATTATAATTTTAAAATATATTAATTAATATATATGTGCAACTTTTAGTGATTATATTCTACATTTTTAAAGCTTTATGTATGTTTATGAAGATATATTTATATTTTAAATACATTTTAAGGTAAGCCATATTGGGAATTATTTTGTGTGAAAACTTGTGGTAAAATACCTTTTTATATAAAACAGGCCAATATATTATATTTGAGTGTGTAATTTTACAAGCAGAAAAACCACAGCTGAACCCATTAGGGTAGTAATCACTAAACAAATACAAATTGTATTAAATAGAAGGCATCAGCTTTGACTTACATGTATATTACACTCACAAATATTTATTAGATTATGGCTGTTATGCTTTATATTTGGTTTTTTGAATAGTAAAACTTTTCCTCCCTGTTCATCCAATAATAAAATAAGGCTATAAAAATGTCTCAGGACATAAATAATTAGACAAAATTGGTGATTTAATAAGTGATAATGTGGACCTAGACTGTCAATATTGGTTTCCAAGAAGATTTGTAGAAGTAGACGTATACTTTAATTCAAGTCATAATTTGTTCTACTTGATTTTATTTCTTTGTTTTGTCTTTTATTTACATATAAATCATCGTCCTCTGTCATAGCTCAACCGCTATGGTACTTGCCTCATAAGCAAGACGTCCCGGGTTCAAATCCCGCGGGGGACCATAAAATATTAAAAGCCCAAAAAAACATGCTCGTTAGCCGAAAGGCACAAAGTGGCATGCAAAAAAAAAAAAATTACATATAAAATTGATTTTAAAAAGTATTAATTTTGTTTCAAATTTATTTAAGTCAATTAACTAAAAATAATTTGTTGGTTGTCGTTCTACCGCCCACCGTAGTATACGTCTATCGGACAATTTATATGTGTTATGTGTCGTGAGTTGCATGTCTTTGTGATGTGAACTGTTAATTTATTAATCTGATGATGAAACATAGTTTTTGAAACGCGTCATATATAGGAAACGCAGACGAAGTCACAAGACGGAGACAAAAAGGTAAAAATATTATTAAAAATAATTAACTAAACAAAAATAACTACAAATCGTGTTATACAACTTGTTCACTCAAAAATTATCAAAGTGTTAAAAAAAGCACAATAAACAAATAGAAGTGTGTTTTGTTTTGAAATATATTTCAAACTAGTAAGATGATCTTAGTAATTTGATTGTTTTTATGCAAAATATGATTAAACTTATGAAATATTATATACTGATAGTATATTTTCAGTAAAATGGAGACGAACTCTACTTAAGTCGTTCCAGAACCGTTGGTGCACCCTTGTCTTGTATCTTAATGTTAATTGTTTGTGATGTGCAAGTTTTGTGGTATTTTGGTGTTTTATTGTTTTAATGTTTTAACTACTTGTCACGAACGAGCGTCTGAAGATGTAACATACGTTCTGAAACGCGTAAGATATAGCAACAAGTAAATCTCGAAACAGAGTAAGTACTCAATAACTTATATTAAAATCTGTGACTTGGATACGACTACTCAAATTTTGTTTTAATAGTTTCAAACATTATACTCATAATGTACGACCGACAATAACTGAGATATCATTGTTATTTAGCCATCTTCCTCAATTCAAAAAAATGTACAAAATCCATCCGCGTAGTCGTTTAACGAATCTCCATAGATGGAGTTAGAGATTTGGGGTTTTATCATTTTAAATCATCAAAATTATATAAATGTTAACCTAAACACTTTTCTTTAGTGGTTGAAGCCGATTAAAATTGAATTGGTAAAACTAAGTGTATCTAAATGTGGAAATAGTGAAATTGTTGTTTCTTAACAGAATATATATTTGAAATTTTAAAGCCTAGACAAAATAAAAAAATATGTAAAATTTATTCAATAAAAAATAATTATACAATTTAAACGAAGGTAAAAACTAGTAGCAAATGTAAATAATTTACGTCAAAATTTTCCAATTAATGATGGACCAGTTTTAAAATGACTTAAAAGGAAAACTCAGTACCTCCCTTGTATTTTACCAGGACAATTAGGTTAGTTGGACGTACTTGTACTGAAATCGCTGGACCGAAAACACTGACGTCTGGAATGTAATGGGCATTGGCCTAAACAAGTGGAAATAAAGGCAGAGAGGGTGAAACAGAGGGAGTATGACTGTATGTGTTGTAGTGCTAAAACAAGCTTTGTTCACATTATAGTTGGACAAAATTTAATTAATGTTTTAATATTCTTATTTACTTATAGATGGCGTAGGCTTATTTTATCGAATGTTTTGGAGCCGGTAAACTTAAATAACGTTACGTAAACGATTTTATCTACGACCATTGCAATAAACACCAATAACGCTATTACAAGTAACATCAGAAAGAGGTACATTACAAACCAAAAGCCAACCCGATTAGGTAATGATATCATTACCTAACAGGAGTCACTTTACATAATAGGCTCTAGACCAATGAGAGCTCGTCATTTGACGGAAGTAGAGTTGTAATAAAAATAACGCTATTCGTACATCAGCTGATTGTACCCATACGTTCCGGATGTTAGTGTGTTATTGTAACTAACCTCAAACGTGAGTTGACGCATTCCGCAAACATGAGTGATAGTGATGAATTTTGTTTAACTCCAGAGGAAATTAATACAAAAGCAAATTCGGCTCTGAACAATTTGTTGCCAGAAAAATCTAAATTTCGTTATGAAAAGGTTTATAACCAGTTTATGGAGTGGAAAACTAGAAATGGTGTTAGTTCGTTTTCCGAGAATGTTTTCATTGCGTATTTTGAGGAATTGGCCCAAGATAAGAAACCTAGTTCGCTTTGGTCTATTTATTCAATGATTAAATCTACAATCAACATCAAACATCAAATAGCCTGTATATTTTTGGTCGTAGATAAAGTAGTGTACGCAACGATTGTATTCAGCCTTTAAGCCACTCATGAGATATTTAGAACACTCGCTTCGCTCGTGTTCCAACTTACATCTCACTCGTGGCTTAAAGGCCTTCATAATACAATCGTTGCGTAAACTACTATTATGAAACGTATTAATTGTAAACACATTTAAAGAAGGCATTCGATCACATTTTTTTAATTTTGTTCTTACAGAAATCCGAGAAAATACTTAAAATATAGACACTTTCGAGACAAAGCGGCGACTTAAAGTAGTAAATGTTTGGAACACTTTCGTTGTCGTATCGAGATAGAATCTAAAGCTAGCTTTTACACCGTAAGCCAACTGGGATTCGTATCTTTCAAAGGTAGGATTCGATTTTATCTGGTTTAAGAGAGACTGTCTTGACAAAGTTTACAATTATAAGTATATTTATCGTATTTTATTTGCACTGTTTTTTTAAACAAATTTCTACCATAATTAATTGGTTTTATATCAAAGGATGTAACTAAGTACGTCCTTTTTGAATTCAGTTTCATGTTAAGTTTAAACCCTTTAAGTGCTATCGACTCTCTACGAGCCGATTCGACCCCCTTGTAACGTGCTATCGACTCTCAGTGAGTCGATTCGTAAAATCGATATAGCGAAGCTAATATTTATCTGACTAACTTGCACTTCGCATACAATGAAATTAAACTGAATTCTCTATCCAGTAGGCAGTGCGAGATTGTCTTGGAACAGATTGGAAACAATAACAGACGACAATATTGTGGTTTGATAACTACTTGTATGTAAACAACGCAGTTGTTTGTTTTGTTCAAACTTATTGTTTATAACGCGAGTTTTTTTAAGGTTTCATTTATATTATAGTGTTGATTATATGTTTAGTGAATAGTTTATTTTAGGTAGATTATAGGGAGTTAGTTTATTTTATGTTATTATATAGGTTATTTTGAAAACGAGTCAACTAAGAATAAGAGCGATTAGGGAAGCTCTAGATATTATGTGCGTTATGTGACATGCTTCGATATTTATACTTGTAAGTGTTTTTGTTTACTATTCAAAGTGCCTATTGTTGTATATATTTTTGTTCATTATAAAAGTTCAATATTTTGTATATATTGAAATATTAATTCAGTAAATTCAGAGAATGTGAGCAAGCAGCCTCTAAAGTTAAACATTTTAGTGAATTGCTTTTCATTGTGATTTATCATCCATCATACTTCTACTGGATAATGGTAAGTAAATACAACTATTACTATATTATTCTCTAATCTTTTCTGAAAACATTGATATATAATAAATCAAATATAAATCCAAATTTGTATTTATTATTAATTTTGCAAAATATGTTTGCGCGATGCTCTAAAAATGCTTAGCACTAAAGAAAGATCTCCTCAGCACTTGGAGGGTTAAGAAGGATAATGAATCGGAAGGAAACAGCGGTATTAGAGAAATGGGTCAATTTGAATTGGAATAACTTTCTCATTGCACCGTCATTGATCTTGAAATGCAATCCAAACATGATATTTCAAGATTTGACATTAAACATTAATTTCGAACACAAATTACTATGACTTAAGAGGTACCTTCAAAATTATTGGTCGTCGAGTATTGTCCTACCGCATGTTTCATGTTCATTGTTAAAATGTTTAGGTGTACTAAAATCTTCTCAATTTTGTTAAACTCTTCTTTCGTATAGTAGTATACGATTTCAAATACTACTTCCTGATAAATTACACAAAATGACTTAGCGCTTTTGCATGAATATATTAATCCAAAATGACATAACAATCATGTGATGTAAAAGTATTCGCACATAAATATACATATACAATTTGCTAAATGAGCTTCGTTTACACCTGATACATTGATGTCAAACTTTCCAACTTTTCACAGTAAAAATCACCACAAAGTAATTAATTCGACCACGCACCTGAACCGCTGACGTGAGTTGAGCAAATTTCCAAAATTAAGTTTATAGGCCTATGTTTTAGGGTTTCAACCAAAAATTTGGGAAATAGGTATATTCAAGACGGTCTGCAAAATGCTTCGCACGCAATTCCGCATATTGGGAGTATCTTCAATATACAAAGCATTGCGCTTCGCACGCCATTCCCCATATTGGGAGTATCTTCAATACACAAAGCATTGCGCTTCGCACGCCATTCCGAATATTGGGAGTATCTTCAATACACAAAACATTGCGTGCTTCACACGTCAACCCCCGTATTGGGAGTATATTCAACAAACAAAGTATTGCGTGCTTCGCACGCCAACCCCATAGTAAAATCCACCACGTGGCTTTGAACCTGGTACTTCTTTGGTATTTTACGTTTTGATCGATTTTGGGGGAACCACGCGAGCTATAACGTCGCGTAAAAAAACAAAATGTGCAGAATAACATCCTACATTTATATTTGTATAACTCAAAAACAAATTCATTCTAGTAGGACAAATCTCAAAAAGTAGTTACTTCCGGTCGAAAAAACGTGCTTCCGATTGTTGGATTTTTTTGGTTAACGAACTCGTCCGAACTACGTAGACAACCAACATGTGTACCAAATTTGAATTACATCGGACTTAAAATGCGGCCGCTAGAGTGCGAACACATGTAGGCCTATACATTCACAGAGTGAGGCAAAAGTCTGGAAACAGCTTAATATTTCAAAAAGTACGAGTCTTATGAGATAGGAATACGTAAAAGCAGTTTTTCACAACCATAAAAGAACCACTTTTTGGTGAGTTTGAAATTTTTTCCGCCATCTTGCACCCGCCATCTTGGAATGAACTTAATTTATTTAAATGGGAAGGTGAAGAGAAAAACAACTGTGAAATTTGAACATCCTTATTTTTAACCTATTCAAAATAGCGGCCAAAAACAACAAAATCGTGTTTTCTGATTTTGCCCCATTTTGCTGTACTATTAAAAAAATATATATTAACTATGCTTCTTTTTATATTCAGAATTAAATAAGCTTTCAAACGATATGCCATACAACTGTATTTGGTTGAACCACTCGAAATAATTTTGAAAAAATCAAAATGGCTCTAAGTAAGAAAATGTAAATACTAAAAAATATCGTTGCGTGGCATATCGTTTGAAAGATTATTTAATTCTGAAGAAAAGGATTTATAGATAGTATTTTTTTTTAAATAGTACAGTAAAATGGGGCAAAATCGGAAAACACGATTTCGTTGTTTTTGGAAGCCATTTTTAATCGGTTAAAAATATGGATGTGCAAGCAAATTTCACCGTTGGCTTTCTCTTGAAATTCTACATCGAAATGATGTATCACATGACCACCTTCAAATTTAAAAAAAATTAAGTTCATTCCAAGATGGCGGATCCAAGATTGCGCTAAAAAATTTCAAACTCACAAAAAAGTGGTTCTTTTATGGTTGTGAATACCTGATTCTATTCCTTTCTCATAAGACTCGTACTTTTTTAAAATATTATGCTGTTTCCAGTCTTTTGCCTCACTCTGTATATATATTATTTTTAATGACACTCCAAAACGTGTTCTGGGGACCATGGTCGGTGCTCATTTGCTACTCCCGACCTTGGGTCTTACAAATACAGATAAGGGCCAACTGCAATAGCTCATTCCTCCTATGGAAATTCTCTAATAACTATAATCATTCACAAAATATCAAAAAATATAACCACCGACCTCAAATCAAATATGATCGAAAAGAACAAATCCAAAATTTGAATAGGCGAATTAAAATAATGATCATACTGTAAATTTACATAATTATTAACATAATGTATTAAAATACATACATATAAGAAGTGAAAATATGAGTTGCCAGATTAGCATTAAGTCAATCACGCAGATTAACCACTGAATTTAGTTGAAAGAATTTCCAAAATTAAGTTTATATGTTTCAAGGTTTCAACCAAGTATTTGAAAAATTGTTCTACTTTTGAAGGTGCTGTACGAAATATATTAGTAGAATTTGTTTGCAACTCACGCTCTGCTTCGTTCCGCTCGCAGTGAGTTTGTACCGCAACAGTGCGGCCTCGGATTATGGACTGCACTTTGCAAATTTACACTTTGACCTTGCAGCGCTTAGAATCAGAAACTGCCCCCTCGGTAAAATCCCCACGTGAATTTGAACCGGGTAATTGTATGTTATTTTACGTGTGGAGAATTGCCCCTTATGTTTACGTATGTTTGCGTGTTACATGGACATGTAAAAATTAATGGTACCAGAAACTGGCACACACTTTCTCACAAACATATTTAAATTATTAAACAGATTGACTGTGACTTCATAATTGTATTAAAATGTAGGAGAGGGGATACATTAAAGTAGGAGAGTAACTAATTAATATTATTTTTATAATTATTATTAAAACTACTGTATCGATCGATTTCGAACAAATTTGTACCAAACATGTCAATTAAGCCTGTATGGATGCACGAAAAAAGGTTTTGAAAAAAATTGTAAAACAACCCCCTTTTTGGCCAAAAACCCCTAAAACTCAGTTGTTATTATTATTATTACCTAAACGAGATTTTTTAGAAAGATGCGGTTTTATGCATATGGTAGGGTACATTAAGGGCTACGAATAAGCAAAATTTTATCAAAATCGTTATAGCGGTTTTTGAGAAATTTAGATTTTTCTAGTTTTTTAGACATTTTTGGGGGGTAAAACCTCTTAAAAAACACAAATTTAAAAAAATGAAGTAGGACATACTATAAAGAATATTAGATGCATGTAACACACATCCAAACATCAAAAAATCAGTTATTATTATTACTTAAAGGAGAATGTTTAGAAAGATGCGGTTTTTTGCATATGGTAGGGTATATTAAGGGCTACAAATAAGCCAAATTTGATCAAAATCGTTAGAGCCGTTTTTGAGAAATTTAGATTTTCTCGTTTTTTCCCATTTTTAAGGGGTAAAACCCTTTAAAAATCAAAAATTGGAAAAAATGAAAAATTGCCTGGAGATATTCTAGAACTACACCTACATACCAAATTTCATCAAAATCGGACTTTTGGTATGGTCTCCAGCCCTATACACATCCTAACAGACACTCGGACAGACATCACCACTTTTTTGGGTTCAGGGAGCACCAAAACAAATTATTCTACAACAAATATTTTTGGTTTCAGGGAGCACCAACACAGATAATGCACTAAACAATTTTTTGTGGTTCAGGGAGCATCAAAACAGATAACTCCACTAAAAATTCTAATTCGAAAATGTGGACGAAAACTGTACTTTCTCTATATACTACGTGTAGGGAGAGGAAGTAAAAAACTAAATGTGCAGCATAATATTCTCTATTAATTATTTTTGACAAAACCCCACAACTTGTCATTCTTATACGAATAATATCAAATAAACTGTTACTTCCGGTCAAGAAACGTGCTTCCGTTAGTTAGATTTTTTTAAACTCGTCTCATCGATTATAAAAAAAACTTTTTAAAAAATGTGGGCCTTGGAGATCATGATCATTCGTCTTTATACTTATTTCTCACCATAACAGTAATTGTAGTAGTTCATCTTTCCTATGAAAATTCCATTGATTAACAGTACACTAATCAACTTATTGTGTTTACGTGAGGACGGCAATTCTGGCAAACCTGACCTTCACAACCTAATGTCTTTATTTTGCAATAAGTAACTTTATTAGATAGAAACACAAAAGATTACGAAGATGGAAGATAAGCATTTTGTAACATAGGTTTGGATCAAATTGGTTTAGTTTTGACCTAAGGAATAAGCTTTAGACGTTTACAACGGGTTTTTTTTAAATATCGAATGGTATAAGTGAGTTTTTACTAAATCATTGCATTATTCAGCAGGATCAATTGATTAAACTTTATACTCATTTTACTTTCTCACTATACTATAGTATAGAGAAAGTATAGTGATCGCAAAAAAAATCGATGTTGAGATTTTTGTGGAAATATTCGTTTTGGGACCCCCTGAGTTCAAAAAAGTGGTTTTTACAAAATTTCTGTATGTATGTCTGTATGTATGTCTGTATGTATACAAAGCTAGAGAGAAAACTATTCCCTCGATTTCAACCAAATTTGCAGCAGACATGTCCAGTACGCCTGTATAGATGCACGAAAAAGGGTTTTGAACAATTTTGAAAAACAACCCCCTTTTTGGCCAAAAAAACCCCAAAAAATCAGTTATTTTTTTTAATAAAAAAACGGCTCTAACGATTTTGATAAAATTTGGCTTATTTGTAGCTTTTAATGTGCCCTACCATATACAAAAACCCGCATCTTTCTAAAAATTATCGTTTAGCTAATAATAATAATAATAATAACTGATTTTTGGCGGTTTTATGGCCATGAAGGGGGTTGTTTTGAAAAAAATTTCAAAACCTTTTTACGTGCATCTATAAAGACCTAATTGACGTGTTTGGTGGAAATTTGTTCGAAATCGATCGAATAATTTTCTCTCTAGCTAATAATAATAATATTTATTAGTTAATCGCCTACTTTAATAAAAGTATACAAAGCTAGAGACAAAACTATTCGATCGATTTCAATCAAATTTGCACCAGACATGTCCAGTAGGCCTGTATAGATGCACGAAAAAAGGTTTTGAAATTTTTTGAAAAACAACCCCCTTTTTGTCCAAAAAAAACCCCCAAAAATCAGTTATTATTTTTTTATAAAAAAACGGCTCTAACGATTTTGATAAAATTTGGCTTATTTGTAGCCTTTAATGTGCCCTACCATATATAAAAACCCGCATCTTTCTAAAAATTCTCGGTTAGCTAATAATAATAATAATAATAACTGATTTTTGGGGGGTTTTTGGCCATAAAGCGGGTTGTTTTAAAAACAAATTAAAAACCTTTTTACGTACATCTATAAAGACCTAATAATTGACGTGTTTGGTGCAAATTTTTTCGAAATCGATCGAATAGTTTTCTCTCTAGATAATAATAATAATAATATTTATTAGTTAATCTCCAACTTTAATAAAAAAAACTCTCCTACCCCACCCTTCAAGTTTCAGTGAATCTGTTTAGTAATCTAAATGTGTTTATGAGAAAGTATGTGCCAGTTCCTGGTACCGTTTATTTTATTTTAAATAATGGATATTTATGTTTAGCAGATTGAGTTGTAGCTTGTTACAAAGAGAAGGGATACATTTAGACAAAGGATAACATTTAGAGCCCGAGGGAAGCACGTTACTAAGTTTAATCTCAGGAGATTTCATTCTGCGAACAATAATTATAATCTATAACACTAAACTATCGGCAAACCATGTAATTTAAAAGGCTATTGCAGAATTTCGGATTTAAGAAGATATCCCAATATAATCACGTTTTTGGAGAGAGAAAACATTTTTATAAAACTTGGGGGCATTCCACCATAAAACATTTATTTAGTTTTTCAAGCTATCATAACCATATTTTTTTAAGAGTTGATATAAGTAAGAATTCACTTTTTTCACACTTTCAAGTCCCTAGATCCTTTACCCCCTAGGGGGAGAGGAGGGGGAGGGCTTTTTCATAAAAAACAAGCATTTACTAAGGCACGCCTAACTTAATAACTATGAAAGATAGGTAAATTTTTTTTAATTTGTAGAGGACATTGTCTGTAACGGCCTCTAGCATGTAATTTCTATTTTTATAATAATTTTTAAAAAAATAACTTAATTTGTTTATTAAAATATTTTTAAAAACTAAAAATTAATTATTAATTTTGAAAAAAATATTTACATGAAACAGTTCTACTATTCTATGCTAGAGGCCATATAATGAAATGTTATCTTCAAAACAAAACAAAAATTCAAGAAGATATCTCTAATAGAACTTGAGATATGACAGCCGTAGTGATTCAAAACGCGTAAACATTTCATTTTAGGAAAGCAGCCCACAAAGGAAAACCAACACCACATCAGTTGCTAAGCAAATCTTTGCAAGTATATTTCTTTATATTACTTTTAGTATACATAGTATGTTTAAATTACTTACACTAATACTCTCCTGATCCATAGGTCTTTCCTTCTTTATCTTTCAGTTTTTGTTCAAGGTAAGTTTTTATCATTTGAATTTTCTTTCTATATTCCTTGAACTAGTGACTCAAAATTGTGTACAAGCTTTTAGTTATCGTTAGATTTGAATAGGTCAGAATAACATTTTCCCAGCTTATGAAATTATATCAATCTCTTCAGGAAAACATAGTGAATAAGAAACTGCAAAAAAAACAAATGCTAGAAAAATGTTTTTTGAAGATTTTTAGGGTGGAGCGTCCCCTTATAATGTATTATTAGTTTGTTTTTTTAAAGATATAAACTAAAAATAAATAAATTAAGAATAAAATTGAACTACTAGAACAAATTATAATAATCAATAAAAAACTAATTAAACTGCTAAGGGGTTTTCAGATTGTATAAAGGGCGCCATAGTTGTATTTGTACAACCAGGATATCTTTTTAAAACTCAGGTAATAAGTTAGGTTTAAACAAATATAAACTCTATACTTCTTCATTGGCGTTAACATATAGATTTACTACAAATATGAACAAACTTAAAACATTATATTTATTGCCTGTAACTGATTTCCAACGTATTTTGGCCAAATAAACTAGGAATAAGATTGTGGAGAGCGCGATTTAAGAAAAGCAAGTAAGGTGTAGACCATAGACGGATAATGAGTTTGGTATGAGCTTTTTGAAGCAAACATACTTTTACTAAAGTTTGAAGATCTGAATAAGGATATTTTTCTGAAATAGGCATTATTCACCCTGTATGTTTTTTGTAAACCTAATATCCAAATGATTTATTTAAGTCATTTACAACAAATAAACAATCATTAAACTCACACTTTCACCCATTCCTATGGTTCTTTCATATATTTCCTTTATAGTGCTCGTTTGCTAGAATAAAATTGTTACAATAATTGTTTCTCTATCTGTGTTTTCGTAATCGAATTAAGTTCATGTAATTAAAATTCACCATAGTTAAAAAATCTCTCATGTCTTTTTTCTTTATCATTCCAAGTAGCTCTGTAATAACGTCTTTTAGTAGAGATTAATTTCACATTTTAGTTTTTGAAACTATTCACTAACATATTTATTTTTGCTATCTTAATCAAATCCGTGAATGCTTGCGTCGAATCGGACTACTAAATTAAATATCTAGTTACATATAAAAGGTGTTACAGAAAACTGTTTTTAACTACTTATTTACAGATTCTACACACCGAATTGAACTAAAAACGTCCGATGTGGAGTAATTTATTTATTATTACACAAATTTATTTCATTTCGTTGTTCATTCGTTTCAAATTAGATTTAAAATAAAAACATTATTACACACGATGTTATCAAGATATTACACTAATATTTACTTACCGTGTTTAATACCTGTAACCTGCAATAAAAAAAGAAAACAAATTATATGTCCTTAGTTTATTTGTAATAATTCAATGTAGAAAACAAATTGTTTTGTTTTATTTAAATAGGAAAATCTTCTCATCTTGTAAATATTTTACAATTTTAATGGATATCAAAATATAAGATAATCTTAAGGTTTTCCAGTGTGATAAAAACAAGTTATAAATACTGCTTACACTAAATCTTCACCAAAGTTTTGCCGTGTTTTCGTAAATAATGAAATTGTCGTCCTACGGTATTGTCGACTTACAATAATAAAATTGTATGTACAGTTTTATTCTTATTTCAAGTTGCCTGGATATTTGGTTTCAAATTGTTCTTTTAAATAAATATTTAAACCGTAAAATTATAAACATGAATATTATATGTGATTATGTCAAACTCTCTCTGCTAGCCATTGCCAAGAGTATATTGTGAATCTATTTTCTAAAATAATCTATATTCTATAAAAGTCTATAATGCTACACAGTATCTAAGTCCTTATACAGAATGTCTAATTATATTGTAAATAATATTATATTTCTTTGAGTGAGATAAGATCGTTTGAGCTGAATATTCAGCACTGCATTCTCCATCATTGGTGGTTTTATACTGAGAGCCTCTCTAAAAGGATTTGGGATAGATTTCTTTACGTGAAACATACAAATTGCATAAGGCTTAGGTTCCCAAGGGCTATCTGGAGATCCTATCAAGATGAGATTCACATTTTGCCAAAGTGTAGAACAAAGTTTCTTTAAACTGATATAATCTATCACGTAATAAAATGAAAAATAATATCTGTTTGTTTAATAAGTGTAATTAAATTTATGTTTTTATAATCTTGTTTAAAATTTGTCTTATATTCACATGCATGCAATATATTTAATAACTTAAACACGTACTTCCGAAAACTCTTATTCATTGATGCACACATGAAAAACTCAGATTGAATATAAAAATATTATTTAACAGTGTCGTTTTGTGATATAATATAATACAACACGGCATACTTAAGTTATTTTAAGGTTGTCGAGACGTCGAGTAGGTGGGCGTCACACAGGAAGTGACACTAATTCCCTTGCTCTCAGGTGTGTGGTTTGAGCTTACCTCCTAGTCCGGTGGAATTACCTCAATGAAATGAAAATAAAATGAGGAATTTCATCCTGCACTGGGTGAACTCTAGTCTAGGATGTGTATAATGCATCTAAGGAAGTGGACTTTTAAAAAATTATTAATCCTAAAACGATTTACTCACCCATGGCGTTAGGAATGTTAATTTTTTGCTAATATTTTAGATACTGGTAGAAACCAATAAACAAATTATATTATTTGCGATAGTTTTATCTCTGTGTTATAAGCACATGTGTGTAGTTCCAGCAAATAGAAACCAGTTACAGAATTTATTGTTGTGCGTATTTTAAAACAAACAATAAGTCCGTTAAACATACAGGGTCTAGTTGAAAACTCATCCGTTTACAAAATAATAATTAAATTTCTGAGAAAAATCAATTAGTTCTAAGATAGATTCATTTTAATTTGTTAACATAATGTAACCTAATTTCCAAAACTGGCACTGTTAATATAAGGATTACGTTATAGTTTATTCTAAGTTTTGTCTGGAAACATTTTACTGTATTTTATAATTTAAATAATGAAAGAGTTTACTTTAAGACTAACAATAAGTTTAATAAACAGAGTAAAACACTCTACACGTGCAGTACGTCTATACGTACTCAACCAAATCAGTTTAACCAGAAACATACTATTTGTCCATGACCGTCCATTTTTTTACATGAAGGAAATCATACTAAAAGTACAAATTTATTTTTAGCAACCATGTTCATAAGTTGGGAGACATAGCTAAATTTTAACTAATGAAAGAATATTAAAAGCTATTTAATTTAATAAACAAATCAACATTTTTCAATGCTTTAGACAAACGATTTTTAGTCCTCTGAAATTCTAGGCTCGTAATGTTGTGCTAACTTGTGGAAAATTACAAAGTTTGACATTGTTATAGAAGATGTGTCGTTAGCAATGATTGGTAAAAATGTTCAGTAAAAGAGAGGAAAACAGTTTAATGGTAGTAAAAAAACCAAGAAAAAGCATGCTTTACGTTTAAGGCTGTTACTATGATAATGTAAAAGGAAAGTCTTCAACGGTTAGTATTCTTTAAAATGGTGTAACTTTTGAGTTATTCAGTTTTTATCTTAATCTTAAAAACATTAACCACACTTAAACAAAATTATGCGGTACTTTATTTGAAAAACATTCCTTGCATTCTTTAAACGTTAAATATTTTGATTTCAGTTGAAACCTAGTATTTTAAATGATTCATTTACCCGAATTACGTTTTGTACTCTGTGTTCTAATAGAACCTAATGATATACAATTTTATCCGGAACTATACTCAACGTTCATTGGAAAAATTTATAATTAGTTTTTTTCACAAATCTACATTATCATCATCATTTTAAAATGTTCATACTTTTACCTTGCATAGTACCTTTCATAGTTTATGTTCATTAAATTGTCGTGATGGTGATGACGAGGTGAAGTAGTGCAACAAAAAATAAACCTGTTTAATAATGTGCTAATTAATTATACTACGCCTCAGTAGAAGGAAAATTTCAAATGTAAACATTAGATGACAAGAACTGCAGTAAAAACTAAACTAGTTAATATAAAAGTATGTGGCGCTGAGGTTGTAAGTCATTAGTTATGAAAGTATATGTGCTGTAAAAACTAAGAACATTCACAGCTTTTTATTTATTTTTGTTATCCTACCAATGGCTTTTACAGAGGAAATGGTTAGTACTAAAATTTCCTCGATTAAAAGTATAATATAAATATATCAAATAATAATACGTAGGCTATATCTCGTTTACCGTCATAAAATAAGTGGTAAGTATAGCAATTTTGATGTGTTATTTGCAATATTGATCAACAGTTATCACTAGCTCCAACAAAGATATATAACTATTGCTAAGTTTGATTTGTAAAGACTTTTCCGTTTTTTATAAATGTTATTCTGTAAATTTCCACATAATTTATTTTTACAACTACACAAGGGCGTGCAGACTGGTTGGACGTATAAGAGAGTTTAGACGTCCCTCGAGGTTCCTCGTCCAATTACATATTGCTAATAACATTCCTACACAAACAAACAATTACATAAACACATCATGTATATTCAAAACTTTTTACAATTTCACCTTTACACAGGAGAGTTAGAGAAATAAAAGTTCAGATTACCATTAAAAATAGTTAGCAAATACATACTTTATTGTGTTTTTGTGTGTATTTTGTTTTTGTTATGATTAAATTTTTTAGTTTTCTTTATTGATGTTTAATTTTGATTCCAAATTCATTTTCTTCCGTTAGTTTAAATGGTACGGTCTTTGATTTTAGATTTGTGTCTATTTTCAAGACATGAAATAGTTTTATTTTTAGTGTTAGTTATTTTTCGTAGGTGTTATTTCTGTACGTTGTTTTATTTTGTTCGTGTTTTGATTTAAGATTATAAGGGCAATATATTATGCGCAAGTCAGTCATGATAATAGTAAGCATAATAAATATACATTTTTCGACTTTGACAAAAATAATAAATATGGCGCATCTTAACATAGTTTATTTAATCCATAAATAAAGAGGTGATTCCTTGTACCAAGAGGGTTACTAGCTGTAATAGCAAAATGTCTTACCTGCTCTGATTGGACTGGTTTATAAAAACTGGACTGGTTGGACTATAAAATATAGATTTTTATAATGAGAGAGGATACATACAATTGTCTGTAACACAATTTTGCATGCACAAATCATGGCGAACGTTAGAATCAAAATATTAAAATCAAATAAATTTCCTATTAGTATTTGTTATACAATTTTGTAGTGCAAATTTATTTTTCCTATTAATTAAAGGATTTGATTGAGTGGGTCAGTTGTAAAAATATATTTTAGAAATAATAAATTTGAAATAGTTTCATGAATAAAAGGAGTTACAGTAGGCATCTAAAAAAATTGCGTTCATTTTAACATATAAATTAATATACAAAATGTAAAATAAAATCTATTAATAAACCTATAAATTAGAAATAAAAATTTTATAAAATATTTCCTGAATTAATCGTACGTAGGCTTAAAGGCTGCTTTATTATGAAATAAAAATTAGATTATAAAAAGTAATTTACTTATTTATTTAATATATAAATTCCTGTTAATCCATTTGAAAGTATTCTACGAATATTTGTTTATAGTGCAACACAAACTGATGCTTAAGGAAATACAGAATATTATATGAGGCGCTGAGCGCCAAAGTGACATAAGCGACAAAAACTTGAAACTGAGAAAATGGCACCTGAAGATTTGACCTCGCTGGAACATCAACTTTTGATCTTTTCTAAAGCTTGAATTGAACCCAAATGAACTTTTTATGGATTATATTAACAGATAGTTTATTTATAAATATTCTAATCATAAGAAAATAATACTAATAAGTAAATAAATGGTGCATAGCATACTTTTTCTTTTATAGTTTTCTTGTGTGATGGCAGTTACGGTACTAAATATCGGTGCTTAGGTCATTATGGCTTTCATAACCAACCCAATTAATTTTAAGAATTAATAATATAAACTGCATACTAAACTATTTTTATGGCCACCAAATACCATAATAAACAGAGTTTAAAGAGTTCCACAACATTAAGCACACTACAACAACGATGAAATAAAGAAAATAGTAAAACTGGTGCTTAGGCTAGTTTGGTATTACAATGAAGCCAGATTTCGGTTGGTTAGGTGATGTTTTGTCTGAGATTATTTAAAACTTTTACTATAGTTTCAGAAAAACTATATCTTCTTATTTACTATTAAATCCAATTTGTCACTTTTTCCTTTCAATTTACTATTTTATAACTTAAGTTTAATAACCTCATTGTATGCACAACCTATGAAACGTAAACTACTTTTAATTCCATTAAAAACCATTTTTTAGGGCTTACCTGTATTAATGGTGTTATTTTTCACTTTCTGTGACATCTTAAGTATTTGTAAAGTTCTGGATTTAAAAATTTTAACTAGAAAAAACCACTTAAATCACCGTAGTCTAGAGAGCTGCACCTCTAACCTCTAACCTTATGGGCTTGTAAACACAGGAATTGGAGGTTAAGTCAGTATGGCATTAGAAAATTGTTGCAGGACAGTGATGCCAAACTAAACTTATACCTTTAAAAAATACCCTGCTATTTTTCTTGCCGCTTAGGTTAGTTTGGTTTGTGCTCCTTGCTTCAAAGAATATATTACAACAAAAAACTAAAAAAAACTGAATTTGTCGCTTAGGTCACTTTGGCGCTCAGCGCCTCATATAAAATAATTTAGTATTTATAAATTAGTATTTAAATATTGAAATCATTATTATTGTTTACACACAAGAAAACTATAAACTTAGAAATGCAACTTATGCACGAATCTAACGTTAAAAAACAGAATTGATAAAACAAATAATTTGTATTTATGCATTTATTTATGCATACAAACTTATGTAAAATATAATTCAAAATTTATGTAAAAGAACTAAATCGGATTCCGTCTTTCTTTGGCAAGTCTTGTAGTCGAAGCTACTACATTATTAAAGAAAAAAGAGACACTTAAACTACTTGGAATATTTTGTGTATAAAAGAGAGAACTCGCAAGGAAGACAAACGTTTCTTTAGGACTTAATAAAAAGATAGGGCGTTTCTTAAATTAAATTCTAAGAACAAAAATGCTTGGTTAAATGTTTTCTTTTACTAATGCTTAAAAAGAATTGGTTCCACATTTTCAATTTACCTTGTTAACATATTTACTTCAATGTTAACAGTTTTGACACCTGTGTGTGATACTCTGTATAACAGATTTGTTATAGTTTCGTGTGTCAAATTTAAAAAATGATTTGATATCACGAACAGAATTTTAATTTTAGGCTTATAGTCAACAAAAATTCAGAAGTAAACAAACCTTAAACAAAATGCATGCCTTGCAATTTGGAAACTGACAACGAAAAATGTATTTAGCACTCGAGTTTATTACGTTTAATTAGTCTCTTTAAATTCCGTTAAATGCTCAATTTAATTCTAAATGGTTCACATTTGCAATGATTTTCAAGATATTTTTTTTACTAAAACAATGGACAAATTAAAAAATTTTCAATTTCTCAAATAAAAGTTAAAATCATTATATAAATGTCACATTAATGTACGGGACTTGTGTATGTTTTTATGAGGTGAGAAAGTTTTATAAAGATGGGTTTTCCAACTTGTAAACATTATAAACATTGAATATAGCATCACTTTAGGTTAGGCAACAATGCATTAGTTCAGGCAAAGATTGTACAAAAGAGAAACTTGAGTTTATGACAAGCTCTACTTAGACTTTAGTGGCTAATCAAGGATATGTTGGGTAGACAGCACAGCTGCAATTAAAGTAGATTTAGTAACTACACATTAATATTAAAGTAGAGAAATTAATAATTTGATTCAATATTCATATAAATACTGATAGCTGTTAAATATAAATGTAGAGGTTCATAGATTGGTCAAAAACACACTTATCTAAATTTTAAAAATTCTTAAAAAGTTAACAAAATGTTATAAATACAGGTAATTTGTAAACGATTCTGACTTTCGGTTTTTATCAACTCTTGCTATATTTTTGGCTTTCTTTGCACAAATCTATTTTCAATTTCAAAATTCTTGTAATATTTCTAATACAACTCCCAAAGGGTATACTTTAAAAATGGGCCAACCATATTGGACAACCTCGCTTTGGTCCAACTAGAACGAAGAGCTCCAGCTTTCTTGTTACAATAAAGACTGTTATATACTTAAATATTACCCATCACATTAGATAATCTTGTAACGTAGGATTGTGGAGATCTAACTTTGTTTCAGAATGACATTAACAGCTTCCTCACAAGTAAATAATATAGTGGTCTGTGATGCACAACGTACACAGCGATATAATATTTTAGAGTGGAGTTGTCTGTACTGCTGTCAGAGGAAAGGAAGGGAAACTAGAATTTATGTTTTTATCTCAATGTCTGTGTAGACATATTTTAGATGAAAGAAGTAACACAACATGAAAAACTGGTTGGACTAGTTTATTAATAATGATACTAGGCTAAAATAGGAGAATATTTTACATTTTAAACATAAATGATAAAAACTGCAGTAAAAACACAGCTGCAACAACAAACTAACTGGGCAATTAATCTCAACGTAGGTGGCGCTGACGTGGGTTGGTCATTAATTACACTCTACTGTAAACAAGAAAACATAATTGACAAAAATAGTTGTTTTGTTTGTTACATGGTGTTCTAGAAGCAAATATATCTTCGCTCGAACAAATTTGTGGAGGAAATATTTTGACGCAGCCTATGTTTTAGGTAGATAGCGAAAATTATACATAAACAGCAATAATTTACTATTACACATAATATAAGCTTGGCGATATTATAATTTCTTTTAAACAGAGTATTTTAATGTAGATATGACATTGCATACATTTCGGTCCCAGAAAGAATGTACATCCTAGAGGCCTAAAGATATTTTGAGTTTAAAAAAGGCATTGTTGTAAATAAACTTAATTTTCTTGGGTCTTTTCTGTTATATCCCCGCATTTACAAACTGTTTTCTATAGAATGAGGATTAATCGGAATATAACTACAAATGCGAAATATAATATTTACTAACCATTTAAACGTATAATTGTTGGGAACAAAAAAAAACAATTTTTAAACATGCGCAACTTTACTATTCGACTCTAGGCTAACCTATGGCAACAGAAATGCAAAAATAATAATTAATAAAATACCTAAAAGGTTCTAACCTAACCTATTTAGTCGTTTTTCGCCTTTAAAAAAAAACCTATTTAGTCATAGTATGTTTACCTGCATTCAACATTTAACAGTAAAATGTAAAACAACGTCATTGTCTGCAAAAATATTAGACTTAAGTTACGCGTTAGCGATAACCCTTATCTAATATCAACAAAAACTGGAAACTTCCTTCCTTATATGTTATGGAGTAGTTATAAATAGTTATTTGGACATTCCCGATTAATCCTCATTCTATAGAAAATAATTTGAGAATAGAAAATAGTTTTAGAAAATAGTTTGTAAATGCAGGGATATAACAGAAAAGGCCCATTTTCTTAAATATACTTTCCTCAAATCAAGCTAATCAAGAAAAATTATTTTAGTCCTAACCTAAAATTGTTTTGAGTTATAAAGTTTTTGACTTTATTTAACTTTTGTGTTGTATGACTTAGTTTAACATAAAATTCAAATTAAATTACGCAAACCATAGTTAAACCTTAGCAGTACTGTATTTCCAAATATAATACTTAATTTAAAAGAATATATTGATATTCTAATATATGTTATATAGTCTTATATATATATACACCAAACGATAAGCGAAGGCCGGTTTACAACAATTGTGTATTACCTAGTAGGAATCTCGTTGAGCTTGATATGAATGTGTTGACAAATTGTAAAATTTATGCTATGTTTGAAGAATATTTTTCTTTGAAAATCCTTATATATACATGACCGTTTAACATTAAATATAAATCCAGTTATTTCCTAATTACATGCCAGGGTTTTATGTTAGTAAACATAACAATTGTTTGTGCAGTATGTATAGTATTTCAGTATATTTTGTGAAAATCAGTTTTAATATTCAATTATTCTATGTTGTGGTTTGGTTTTATAATGAAGTGAAGAACATACATTTTTCCAAGCATCTGTTATAAATGATGACTCCCGTTCCAAGCTTGGTAACAGTTCAATATTTGATTACAATAATGTAGATACAAATGTAAAATAAATGGCGCTGGAAAATAGTAATCAATTACAAAATTCATTGCTATTTACGGCACAATGAAGATTTTGTCAACTTAAAACATAATAAAATGATAAACTGATACACACTAAAATAAAATAATACAGTTGTTATAACTATATTACTATACAAACAATTTAAATATAATAATAAAACATATGTCACCTTTTTGCCTTAATTTAATTAACTATGGATATTAATTATGTAAACTGAGAAAGGATTAATAAGCAATTTATATAATTCTAGTGTTTTTTATTTATTGTATACACCTTACCATAAACTAACTTATTTTCTTTTAATATTATAACATGTTTCTTAAATTAACTCTGGGTGCAAGTTGGTCTAATTAAAAACAGTTTGAAATAGAGTTTTGAAAACTTACAGAATGTAATAGAATAATAGAAACAGTACAGTCATTTTAATTTTCTTTTATCTCTCTCATAAAAATTATTTTTTTGTGGTTGCATTTTTCTTTATTTTCTTCATGTCCCAAAGCCAAATATAAATTATATGATATATACAGTTTTAAGTTACATTTTTTGAAAATTCATATTGACTGTATGACATATGTATAAACAAGATATTTTGTGTGAGTCATGCAACATATAATTTGTAAAATATGAAAGGGGCTGCATGAGACGAAGACAATATATCATAGATACTAAAAGTTACCAGACGATTAAAAATACTACTATCTCAATAAATGTTAAAACAATAATAGTAAGGATAAAACAATAAATGTAAAATTAAGTATTTTGGGAAACATTGTTAGTATTAAACGTATATTTTTTATCTTGCGAAATAACTTCGCACTTAATACTTACAAAAGTATAGATGTGAGAGTAAGAGAAACTTATTTAACTTATCAACTTTATTTGAACATAACTTGAATGACGAAAATTTAGTTTAAGATAAACACATAGCATAGTTCTATAAAATTGCATAATAATTTTTGACTAAAGCATAACTTGTTTGCGCATTATATACATTAATTATTATAATATCTTTATTATGCAATCAACAATATGATGAAGGTTCCAAGTTTTGCGACTTACTCAAAATTGGGTTATAATAATAATTGTGTTTATTTCTTACATTTATTTAATATTTATTATAAAACGTGAGCTTTAAAAATGTGTGAAAATAAATACACAGTTGTTAAAAACTTCAAGGATGAATGAGGAACTAAGAGCTAACATTAAACATTTTTCAAATTTGTTTCAAAATAATAATTGTTGCTATCTTGAAAAATACTTAAAATTGGAATAACCGTACGCTTGTGATTTAGTTTATAAACAAGTTTTTTTATTCTAAAATCCTTAGATAATTTTCATAATATTTACTGTTGATATAACAACAAAACGTGTAATGTAAGAAATAAAGGAGTGTAAGTAAGGTAGGTAAATGAAAATAATTTAAAGCGCTATAACTGAATCAATATCAATTTCTACACGGGAAAGAAAGTACTTAATACAGTTATAATTCCAGTATTTTCAACGCATTTTTATTGCTGTAGTGTGAAGTGTTCGAAGAGTAAAGATATATTTCAATTAAAAATAAACTAAATATTCAACCTTCATAAAACTTACTTTCTAGCTACACTTATTAGATTTTTAATTATAAAGTCAGGAAACATTGCTTCAAATGTTGTTTTTTTTAGATCTAAATCCCGGTTTTCAGGTTAAATTTTATTAATTTTTAACAGCGCAATGTTTTTACTCACTTGAGGAGTTTGTGGAGTTTAGAGGTGTCTGAGACACTCCTTCTGTTGTAGCTTCTTCTGTACTGTTTTGATTTTGTTCATTTGCTATTGATGTAAGTTGTTGACAATACCTACATGGCATCGACAATGTCAAGCTATGTAATCTAGGGGAAACTGGCCAAATAAATAAATAAATACTTAATGTACAATTATTTTTTTAAATTTTATTACCTCTCCTGCGTTAAATTTTACTAAAAGCACAAAAAATTTAACCATCCGCTAAACTGATGTTAAAATTAAAACGCAAAACACATTTCCATAAATATAATATCCATCCAATCCTATTTACTCTAATGTTATCTTGTTCTGGAATACTTATACATTTCCTGACCTAGCATCCTTTATTCCAAAACTGTCTTTTGTAAGCAAAATAACGTAAATAGGTTAAGTACATCACCCAACTTATTCCTCTTTGAGCCCGAGTTAACTGCGTATCAAAGACTTGCCTGCCAAAGAAAACCCTAGTCGGTTTTAGTTCTTTGACATACTCTACACATGATATACCTATTGTACATAAATATCGATTATCTTTAACTTTAAGTTCATTAATAATATAAGTCATACTATCATATAGGATGATATTCACGTAGAAATTGATATTGATTCAGTTATAGCGTTTTAAATCATTTTCATTTACCTATCCAACTTACATTCCTTTAATATAGGTGTTCAAACATTTTTGGACTCAGTAGTAGTTTTAACCCACTTACATATGTGTTAGCGTTCTAACGGACCCAATTTAAGTCCGATTTTTCCAAATTTGGTACACACGGTCGTTGGTTGTGCAAGTCGCTCGGACGAGTACGTTAACAAAACAAATCGCACAATCGGAAGCTAGTTTTATCGGAAGTAAAATTATTTTTCAATTTTTCGTACTAGAATGAATTATTTTAGGATTTTGTCAAAGAAAAATAATGTAGGATATTATTCTGAACAATTTTTTTTTTTGTTTTTTCACACGACCTTTGGTTCTCCCAAACTCGATCAAAACGTAAAATATCATAAAAGTATATTACTACCGTGTTCAAATCCACGGGGTATTCAAATCTTTGCTTCTCTTCTCATCCGAGGCCGACGGCCGTGTTTGTACGCTACGGGAGAAGAGAAGCAGACAATAACCCTAGGCTGCATGGTCGAGGTTTTTTTCCGCTTGGAGTGGAACAAAGCAGTGCGTAAGTCGAAGCTGAAGGTTTAGATACAAACCAATTCTACTAATACATTTCGTACAAACAGTCAGCTATTTAACGCCTTCGTGAGTAGACTAATTTCCCAAATTATTGGTTGAAACCCAAAAGAAATCTAAATTTTATTTTGGAAATTCACCAAACTTACGTCAACTTTACAGAACTTTAATATTATATTTTTCTGTAAATAATATAACTTACGATTTCAAAAATGTGTGCTTATCTTTGCCACCCAAACACTATATTGAATTACAATTTGCCTTTTCTCTTTATCCAACCTAAACGTGGCACTTCAATGTCGTCTTTAACATAAAGGTTTTTATATAATTACAAATGCCAATTCAGAAGACCTTGTAATATATTATGTTGAGATGTATCTTTGGTAGCGGAATTAACAGTTTCCTCACAAATAAACAATGCAGTGGTTTGTGATTCACGACGTCTACTGTGTTATAATTTATGAGAGTGGAATTGTATGTATCGCTGTCAGAGGAAAGGAATGAAAACTGGAATTTATGTTTTTATCTTTATATCTGTGTAGACATCTCTTACGAGATTGTATAAAGTTAGCAAAGCAACATAAAGCACTAGTTAATAATTGATTAAACTACACTATAGTGGAAGAACAATATAAAACTATAAACATGGGACGACAAAAACTCTAGCAAAACACAGCTGTAGTAACTGACTAACGAGGGCAATTAATCTGAACGTACGTGGCACTGACGTGTCATTAATTGAAGTAGGACTGATGTGAAAACGAAAAACATAATATTTTTCACAGATACCTTGACTTGCTTGAAAAAAAAAACAATTTATTTTCTAAAAGTAAAAAGTTTACCGTTTGCAACAGTCCCAAACAAAAGTGTCCCATTTTGTAGTTTCCGAATGAAACCGACGAGACCTTCTCTGTCAGTAATGGCTTTATTTATAAACAATGGAGATGCTATTGTATTGATAAGTTTCCCTTCTCCTAATCGCTAAAGAATCGACTGATTGGGCGTTCAACCAAAGTGGTGCAGGCGAAGCTGAACGTTCGATCTTTACTCAAGAATGTGATTTGTTTTTGATATTATAATTGTCCATGACGCATTAGACTTTAACATGTTGGACATTTTTGAATGAGAAGTTGTGAAGGTTATACTCTGGGTTCGTACTGTTACTATACAACACTCCCAACGCGCTGCAGGCGTACAATGTAAAAAAATCTTATTTGAACTTTTTTTAAATTAATTTTACAATTATTACAAGTAAGTTTTGACCCATCAAGTAATTTATATTTCATATGTACATAAGGTGCGACAGAATGTTTGACGAACATCAGGTTATTTACGTTTTCCAATTTCAACAGAGCTACGAACATTCACAGATATTTTTTGAAAAAAACAATAATTAATTATGAATTTAAGAATACATTGTAATATAGAATTTTTGAAATACAGCAAAAAATTACTAGAAAACCATTTAACAAATGAATTAAAGTAAATGTGAGTTTTCATACCAAAGTTTAAAACTATAGTTTAAATTATAGCAATTAGATCAAATTGAAATATATGGAATTAAATTAATTTATAAAGATTATAACAACATACAATCAAACAGTTTGAGTTTTTTTTTTAACTAAACAGAACTACTTTTTCGTATAAATTACATAAGAGTATACATGTTGCCTTTGTAAGCGAATCATTCCAAATAGTGTTAGCCGCTTTTCAGAATATTTTATTTATTCTTTGATCATGCTCTAGTCAAATCTAAAAGACTTGCCAGCAAAAGGAAAACGTAATCTGGTTTAGTTCTTTGACATATTCCAACGATGATATTTCACATTAAATGCCCACAATATTAAAATATTTTATGTATGTTGATATTCATAGAACGAACCCATAAAATGACGCTAACATCTATGAAATACTCTGTATAAAAATTGAAGTTTGTTTTTAAAAAATGTATTTTTGTACAATTTGTATTTTTTATTTACACTCAAAAGTACGTTTAAAGTTTTATGTAATTTTATGTGTTTTATTCAAAATATAAAAAGATTGGCTTAGTATTAATTTAATTTTAAAGGCAAGTAAGTTTAGGGAATTAATACAATTCATAGAATGGAATAATTTACGTAATCCTAACTTTTATTTATGTTAGCAAAGTTAAATAATTCGATCCCACAGCTGGACCTCGGATGTGAGTTGTGCGAATTTCTAAAATTTAGATTATGTATTTTAGAGTTTCAACCAACTATTTGAGAAATTGTCCTACTCACGAATGCGTTGAATATTATACAGCTAGTAAACGATGTTTTTCATAGTTTTAATATATGAATTACTTTTAATTTGCCATTACCAATTTGGAGACTTATAAAGGATATAGAGTTTATTAAGTAAATAATAATACAGCTCTTTTTATTACGTAGAAATATAAAATGCTTTAATTGTAAAATTAATTGTAAGGCATAACTTTAAAAAGCAAATACTGAATTTTTATTCTGGCAGTCATACCGTAGGCTTTTAACACAATACTAATGATAAAGTAAAGTTACAAACATTGTGCAATTAAAGGGAGAATTTTAATGAGTATTTACTGTTTTATGTTTACTCAATGTTTACAATTAATAAATTTATCAACTTGATTTTCCAGTTAAAGGTTTAACAATAGAAGTTCATTAATTTGCAGTTTAATTAAAAATAGTAACCCTCAATGTGATTGCAATATAATATTTATTTAGAGTTAAAACTTTCCAACATATATATCATAAAATGTCCCTGATCATAAAATATCATTGTTTGCAATATTAAATTTTATTTGGCTGCATTAAAATGAAAACTTTCAAAAATCTAAAAGGAAAGTTGTTTTTTATCGAACTGTTATGAACTACACTTATCCTACTTTGTGGGTATATAAATTACGTTTTACGTATTAAATATTGTAAAAGAGAATGGTTTTTTGGTCAAATAAATGACCATTGATTGTAATGTAACTTTGGCTATAACGACACTACTATTGTGTATGTTTTATAATTTATTTTTGAAATTAAAGTTTTTTTTTGATAAAAGCTCAAACAAAATTAAAGACTTAAGGCTTTTTTACACCGCAGTCACACTATGTCACGTGACAGATTTTTCAACAGATCTGTTGCCACAGTTTCAAATGGTGCAATTCACACCGACCTCGCAGAACCCCACAGACGCTACAGACGTCGACAGACGAATCTGCGGGATCGCTCCGATAGCGATATTTTCAAACATCTGTCGACGTCTGTGGCCTCGCACATGCGCACTGGTCCGCTTCCCCAACACGCTCGCACATGACCACACTCTGTCGCACAGTTTCGTTAGCTCGTAACAAGTTGCTGTATTACTAGTTTATTCGTTATTTGTTATGGATCAGTTAATCGAAGTTGTCAGAACCCGTCCAGTGCTGTGGAATGCAGATTTGAATTTAAAGACAAATTTAAATTAAATTCTATAGACAGAACTTAAAGAAATTAGATGCTAACATATTTTCAAAGCAAATCAATATCTGTTTTAATATGTCAAAGGGTTTTTTTCAACAATACCATAAACCACCTTCAACTATACTTATTAGTGTACAACCTTCAACTTATAGTGTATTTTTTACTAAGATCGTTATTTATCTAAGACCTCTTGAAACTCAGGTTTATGAAGCCGGAAGTATGTTTTGAATCTGTCATCATCTAGCTCCAAGTTATCCATCAGAAGATAATACTCGCCGCACTTTTCCCGTCTCTGATTGATGGGATGTATCCAGTGCTTTCGGTTTGTAACCGCGTACAACAGCATGAGTTCCTCTTCACTACTCGAACTACTATCGATGTCATCCAACCAAGGCACATTTTTAGTAACCGCGCTATCGCACCACGACCACATGAAATGTTTTTACACGTTTCAACCGGAAACAGCAACTAAACTGACTTGACAGAGCTGAAAAAAGTCCCAATACCTGACAGACTTCTGTGGCTGTGTGAATAGCACGTCTTTCACGTGACGTCTTTCACGTGACTTCAAGTGACATAATATGACCACGGTGTGAAAAGACCTTTATGTATTTGTGCTACAAACTTATATACTTTCAGATACAATATTTATTTTAGTTAAAACTTATTTAAGGTCTAAAAGTTGATAAATTATTAAAATAAAACTAGTGTTTTCTGTATTTTTCATGTAATCAAAAGTATTTCTGAGGAAAAAAATACATAAAAAATTTGCTTTGATACAAATTACAGATTGGGTTTTCTAAAATGTTTAATGTAATTAATTTGATTATGTTATTTTAAAAGATTACTTAGAGCTCTCAAATTATCTAAACTTTGCCATTAAAATAACGCACGTAATCCAATTGGACTGTCAAAGATTCACTTAGTGTAAGAGCTTCGTATTCTATAGAAAGATTTCGAGAAAATAAGTCGAACATCTTTCTAGAACGCGAGTCCCAAGTTGGTCTTATATTAAAGGCAACCCATTGACGTTGCCAATGTGTTTAGATTAAATTCAACCTTATATTTTCAATCCAAGTCTGAACAAGTTGCAGCTAGAAGTGTTTATACCTTCATTGCACAAGATTTATACACGTGTAGTAAAATGCATTTAATGTGGTATAGTTTAGTTAAAGTAACATTACAGAAGATATTTACAACCAAACGGTAACCAAACGGCATATTTTTAATGACAATTTGTTTGAAAAGATCTAATTAAATGTAATACAAATATTTTTCTTTCTCTCTTAGATTAAAGTGGTGATTTTTATTAGCAGTAATGCATTTACTCCTATTTTTATATAAACAAGTATTTACGTTCATGTAGCTGAAGCGTAGATTTTGTTATCTCAACTGAAATGATGGACATAATTAATTGTAATAACAACTTTTTTCTCTCATAGATAGGTGTAAAATGGTGTTTTTAGTTGCAATACATTTGCTCTTATCTGAATATTTAAGTTCTTACTTTCTGCCTTCCAACAACTTTGATCGTCATCTATCTTCTACGGATCTCTTCCAATTGTGAGGTTGATTTAATTTAGTCGCAGCGCCACCGCTCCATCTTTATTTGAACCTTCCCACACTAGGCTTGCCATTAACTAGCATTTACAGTAGCTTTCCAACATTTTAGTATGCATTCATTCTTGCAACTTGCGATGGTTAATTTTATTCTATTAAATTACATGATAAGTGGTATTTATAAAATAAATATAGTTTGATTTTTATTTGTTCCTTATTTATTTACCATTTAAAAAAATCATATATCCAGACGCTAACCATTATGTCAGAATATCAAATTTAACTTTAGTATAACTTTATGATTTTCTTTCTCATTTTTATGACGTAACACTGTTATTACAATTAATTAATTTTTTCGTGAACAATCAACGTTTATCAACCAAGATAACAACAGTTATTTAAACTTAGCAAAATTAGTGTTTTTCTATTGCATTATTGAATATCATATTGTTTGGCTCATTTTCTTCTGATGGAGATCAATGGGTTTTATCTAAGTTATTTTCTCCGTGGAAAGAATGTAAACAATCAAAGTTTATCGTTTAAATACAGAAATATAAAACATATAAAAAAATTAAAATCATTATAATACTGAAGAGTCAGATTTTCGATTGTAAACAACGGCAAACAACAGTAACAAAACGGTATATTTTTAATGACAATTTGTTTCAAAATATTCACTTAAATGTAAGAACAATATTTTTCTTTCTCTCTTAGATTAAAGTGGTGATTTTTATTAGCAGTACTGTATTTGCTCTTGTTTTTATGTAAACAAGTATTCACGTTCATGTAGCTGAAGTAGATGTTTTATCTCAACTGAAATGATCGACATAATTATAATAATAACTTTTTTCTTTCATAGAAATGTGAAAAATGGTGTTTTTTTTTAGTCGCGATACATTTGCTCTTACCTGAATATTTAAGTTCTTAGGTACTTTCTTACTTTCCAACAACTTTGATAGCCATCTATCTTGTGCCGATCACTTCCAATTGTGAGGTTTATTTAATTTAGTTGCAATGCCACAGCACTTTATTTGAACTTGCCCACATTAGGCTTGCCAAACTAGCATTTACAGTAGCTTTCCAAAATTTTAGTATCCGTTCATTCTTGCAACTTGCAATGGTTAATTTTATTATATTAAAACAAATGATAATTAGTGGTATTTATCAAATAAATATAATTAGATTTTTATTTGTTCCTTATTTATATCCAGACGCTAACCATTATGTAAGAATATCAAATTTAACTTTAGTATAAATTTGTGATTTTCTTTCTCATTTTTATGACGTAAGACTGTTACTACAAAATTGTGACGTTTTCTTGAACAATCAACAACGTTTATAATATAAGTCTCATACATCTAACCTTTAGTAAATTTCCAATTTTGTCCAGTTAAAGTATACAAGTAGATTAAACAAACAAAAAAGTGAACTCTTTTCCAGACTGTGTGGCAGAACTTTGAACTTTGTTAATTTAAACTTTATCTGTATTTATAACTATTATCTTGAAGTTTAGGAAATAATTACTATTTTACTATTTAGTTATTATTGTGTATTAATGTTTTCCTCATAATATGAGAGAACGTAAGGATTTGCTCAAATTAAAGTATATTATTAAAGAACTTTCTACACCATGTTGATTATCCGTTCAAGATAACAAAAGTTACGTAAACTTAGCAAAATTTGTGTTTTTCTATTGAATTGTTGAATATCATATTGTTTGGCTAATTTTCTTCTAATGGAGATCAATGGGTTTTATCTAAGCTATTTTCTCCTTGGAAAGAAGGTAAACAATCAAAGTTTGTCGTTTAAATAAAGAAATATTTCAAAAGTTTAAAAATAAAATCATTATAATACTGAAGAGTCAGATTTTCGATTGTAATTCGATTGTAAGGTACAGTACAATCGATTGTAAGGTACAAATAAATCATCTATTTATTTAAACACGTACCTATTTAAAAAGCACGGAAGCAATTTTTTTAAGTAATTTATGCTAGGCAGAAAATAAATAGGTTTTAAATTAAGTGGTCAGTTATAATTTCAGTTATCAGTTATAATTTCGAAATCTTATTTAACTTCCAAGTTGTTTTGTAAATAATGTATAATGTTTTGTTTAGGTAAGAAAAAATTGTGAATCTATTCAGTACCTATAAAGCAACAAGTTATCTATAACATACTTGAGAATTTTATTTCATTGTTTTCTAAACCACCTTTTATCTGTAAGCTTTAATTTGTTACTTTGGGTTTGACTACAAAAAGCCAAAAAACAAAGTGCCTTGACAAGTTATTTAAACTAAACTACTACTGTTACCTAAAACATCATCGTCAACACTGACTACACGACAAACTGTGAATATTTTTACTGTTCAGTTTTCACATCTAATTTTAATTTTAAACTGTCCCATTTAAGATATGCAAGTTAATTTGTATACGAACACTAAAATCAACATTCAATTCAATTAAATACAGGGCTTTAATTACGTTAAGGTATTACGACATAAACATCCCATTACGTTTTAAAATGTGTTGTCTTCATGAATGTGATATGTTCGTAAATGCAAGCAAACAGTTTTGTTTTTATTGGTATAAATTTGTTAATTTGATTTTAGGATTAAAAAAGGAAAGAGTTCACTCAAATTTACTGCTATTTTGTGATATTTTTAAAATAGTTTATATTAAAATTTTACTTATTTTTAAATACTGTTGTTGTAAAATTAATTACATATGTGTACAACTGTTGAACGAAAATAATTGATCCTATATTTACCTTTCATAAATAAATCCACAGTATTATACGGTATGTACACAGACTTAATGATAGAGTGCGCAACAGACATTGTGTAAATGGAGGATGATTGTTAATGATGTATTTACTGTGTAATTATTGTTCACTATTTGTTCCCCCCCACCCCCCTCCACTCAAAACAAATCGTGCATAGCTTGAATGATTTAGAGCATTTAATTAGTTTTTTTAAAGTAATATTTGTATATTATTTCATTAGAAATATTATTTGAACGATTATACAAATTTTAGCAAAATGAAAGAGTGAATCTGAAATTATGAGATTTCAAATAAATCTTTGAAAGTGATAGGTGGGTGTGTGCGTGTGATTTTGCGGATATAAAAATGCCAAACCTAAATAACAGCTGCAGTCTTTATATATTATGTAATAAGTACATGCTCAGTATGTAAAAATCTTAAACTTTTTACAAAAGTGCCATACAATTTTCGCAAACTTTCATACTATTCTTTTTCTTTCCTCTTTTAGAATTTTTATTTTTGTATAATAATAATATATAATAATTCCAGTTTCTTGTATTATGTAAATGCAGTAAAGTTGGAAAATTAAATCATAGTTTAATTTTTTGTCATAATGTCAAATGCAAAAATGTATTGTAAAATGTGTTTTTATCCTTGAAAATGTATTTACATATTTTACAAAGTATATGTAATCTAAACTATAAATTTATAGTTAATAAATCAACTGCCTTATCATATACTGAACAAAGAACTAAACGATATTACATTTTCTTTGGCTGGAGAGTAGAGTATTATGCTAGAGTTTTAATATAGAATTAATTACTTAAAGAATCCTAACTCAATTCGTAGTGACTTATCTACAAAAGAAATATCTTGGACAACTTTGGAATGAAAAATTACTGTGTTTTATAAGCTAGAAAGATAAATAATGACTGAGGACAAAATTTAAACTATTGTATTTATTAAGTGAAAATCAACTTTACTCTGAATGTTTCTACTTCAACGCTAACTTGAAAATAAATATTATTTCTAAAACGTGCTCAACCTTCCAAACTTTTCATAACAAGAAAAGTTATACCTTACTGTAATTCTGAATAACATTGTTAAAGCTTGTTTGTTTCATTTTGTTTTGTTTTTAAAAGAACCAGACAAAAATATATAAAATGAACAAAGGATTTGCTTCCTTACTTCTTTACACTGTAACGGATATATAGTTTCAACCTATTTTTTTCCGTAAAAAAATTATTTGGGCTAATATTTCTATAAAATTTTCATGAAATTTAAAACTATAATATCATTCTTTAATTTATATGATATTTCGTATTTTTATGTTGTCCAATTTTAAATGGACTGATCAGGATATTTAATTTATGTTAAATATCAGTTGCTTCAGCTTTAATATAAAACAATTGAATTACAAGAAAGGGTGATCTAAGGTTAACTTCTATGACTTAAAACATTTTAATGTTGTAATACAAATTCACAAAGACAATATGTCAGTGCATGTGTTATTATACAATAGTATAATATGTAAAACGTGATAAGTGTTCAAGAAAAAAATGTATTAATTTATAATATACATTTGTTTTAATACTTATATTTAGTAATTTCTTTGTATGTTAGTCGTTAAATTATAATGGCACAAATGAAATTACAATTATTTTTATTGGCAAGATAAACTTGTAGCTAAATGTAAAGATCTGAATAAGTTTGATTGCAGTTAAATAATAGTAATTATTACAAAACCTAGTTAATCGATCAAATTTAGTACCTATTGAAATGTAAATTAGTAATAAAAAGTAAGTTATAGTAGAAGTGAAACTGAAGAAAAAAGTACGATTCTACTTGCTGACTCCCCATTACTGATTCCCATTGATTTAAATTATTGTTTGGAAAATTATGAAATTTACCTGAGGTCTCCCGAACAATCTATATAAATTGGTGGTCGCACTGTTGCTAAAACGTGTATCTAATTTAAACATTGACTTTGCAAGTGGTACTCAGTTAACTTTGTGAAATTAAACTTCTTCTCATTTAATTAATTTGCCTCTATTCGACTAGTTTCCACTGAATTAAAGTATGAATAATTCGACCACGCAGCTGGACCGCTGACGTGGTTTGAGCAAATTTCCTAAATTAAGTTTATATGCCTATGTTTTAGGGTTACAACCAGCAATTTGGAAAATAGGTCTACTCACGAAGGCGTTGAACAGCTGTCTGTGTGTAGGCAATATATTAGTAGAATTTGATGCGCCTAGGGGGCATTTATAATTTTGATCGATTTTGGGGGAACCAAGCGAGCTATAAGGTCGCGTAAAAAAAACAAAATTTGCAGAATAACATCCTACATTTATATTTTTAGAAAAAAACTCTAAAAAATTTCATTCTCGTAGTAAAAATGTCAAAAAAATAGTTACTTCCGGTCAAAAACGTACTTCCTTTTGTTGGATTTTTTTCGTCCGAGCGACGTAGACAACCAGCATGTGTACCAAATTTGAACCAAATCAGACTTAAAATGCGGCATATATATGAATTTTAATGACAGCCCAAAACGTGTTCTGGTGACCATGATCGGTGCTCATTTGCTACTCCCGACCTTGGGTCTTACCATAAGGGCCACTACAATAGCTCATTTTTCCTATGGAAATTCGCTAATAAAACCATGATCCAACGTATTGTAGATTTAATATAATTTTGAAAAGTTCTAACACTTGATATACCAAAATGAGTTATAATTTTTAATCATAACGCAATTAATTTGTAAATTGTAATTATAAGTAACTCATTAATTATTGAAAATTACACGATTACCCGAATGACCTATATTTACCTCATTTTTCTTGGATGGATGAACGTTATTACTGGAGTAGATGTTTTAATTAAAATAACAAAGTTAGTTTAGAACTACGTTGTTTTAAAGTTATAACATAGAGTGTGGTGCAGCGTGTAGTGTTACTGTTTAAATTTATACTCTAAAAGTTTTCTCTTTTGATTTCTATAGTAAATGAGAAGTCTTTAAAGTTTGTTCTAATAGAAACAAGTAAAACTTTCATCAAAGTGATTCCTTTAAAACTTTAAATCTAAGGAGCAGATTTATTGACCATGTTGTTATTATTTATAATAAATACTTACACTTAAAAGAAATATCAAAATCATCACCGTTTATTAATTTTGGCCTGGTATATTAAATCAGGACATTTGTATTGCTATTCATAACAATGTAGATAACTAAATATATAATGTTTGCAATCCACATAGTGAATGTGTTTCTTCTATAACAAAAAAATATGTTTAACACTTTTTCTCACCCAAAGAACCTTGGGAGGTATTTCTACAAATTTGTAGTTTGATAAGTTCATTTGTTATGCTAAATGGTTTTATTAATAACAAAAATAAAACTTTGTGTTAAGTAATACTCAACATAGATGAAATAAAACAACAACACAAAATCTCACAACAAATACGTTTAATAAATCAAAGGCGTTTCAACGACAGAGTCGCCATCCTCAGTGATAATGCCACAAAAGCCAAACTACTTGGCTCCGCACGCCAACCCCCAATGGAACCTTCTAAAAACAAATGCTATGTTTTATTTATAATAAAGTTATATGATTAATAATAATAACCTCAAAATTAAGATAATAAATAATGATAAATGTTCAAATCAAATTATTTCTTATATTTCATAACAGCAGTTATAATAATGGTTAAAAGAACCAGCAAGGCTCAGGTCTACACTTTAAAACCCTAACCTAAAATCTAGAAATACAAAAATAATTGCTTCAAATTTTGAATTTAGCTGTTAATGGAAATATTGGAACAGACAGCTATTTATTATCTGTTCTTTTATTCAATTTATTGTTTTGGTAATAAATGTAAATACATGTGTTATTTTATTATTCTAGGCCTAACCTAAGAATTTTTTCCGACTAAATTTACAAATATTGAAATAAAAAAAGGTTTTTATCGAAATGAATTATAGCTTATGTTACTCAGGTAAAGTGTAGCTTTTTACCAGTAAAACTATTTTTTAAATCGGTTCAGTAGTGCCAGAGATTACCCCCTACATACAAACAAACAAACAAACAATCAAACAAACTTTACCTCTTTATGATATTATTATAAATGTATGAAGAGTTAATAGAACAGGCATACAACCTTCCAAAAATCACACTTATAAAGTTTCTCAATGTGTGTGTCAACGTGTATCTTTTATAGGTTAATAAGTAGTAGATTTTATTTAAAAATATAATTTACTTTAACTGTCATATTATTTTACAGAACAGCTGTTTTATGTTTTTAATTTATTTATTTAATACCAAATGTTTTAATGTATACTGCAGAACAGCTTTTTTATGTTTTTAATTTATTTATTTAATACCAAATGTTTTAATGTAAACTGCAGAACAGCTGGTGTATGTTTTTAAATTCTCATGTATTTCTTATGGGGATTTTTCGATTTTCGGAGATCTCAAAAACCCCTTAGTTTTTAATTTTAGAAAAAAACTTATATTTTTCCCTCGTTCCTTGAATCGATACCTTTAATTTGACACCCCTCCCATCATCCTCCGATTTACCAAATTCCCACAATTTTGAATCTAAAATTTTGCTTACAGAAATATATATAAGGATATTGTTCTCACAAGTCCAGCTCATTATTTACTTATAATATTCAACATTTTGGAAACGTCCTTGTTTAGTAGTAAAGACGCTTTAGTAGGAATGGATAACCACCATCCTGTGTTGTTTGTTTGTTACACTGGAGGTCAAAGTCGATGGTGTAGGGAGGCGTCTAAAGAGATTGTTTAAACATTTACAAAAGCCGAGTTCAGTAGAATGTTTTCTGATGTAAAAATTGCGGAAGGGTGCCATTAATTGTCATGACGAAAATAGTATATTTTCTGAATCTAAAAAATGTATTCGCTTTTAGATAAGTACGACTGAAAGAGACTAAACTTAAGTTCTCGATCTGGTTTACAAAATAAATTATTTATAATTTAAATAATTCAGGACAAAATAAAATATATATGGTTTTACCGATTATTCATCAAAATTTAAATATTACAGATGTAGTGGCTAGCAATTTATAAAACACTCTGTGCAATGTATGTAGACAATCTTAAATGCTCCTTTGTAGATGATTAAAACAGTCTTGGAACTTTTTCAAATGCAGAAAAATCAGTAGAACAGTGACTGGAAATGATTTTTGTGTTATGACAAGAGGCTGACAGACACAGTCCATATATTGTGGATAGCTTTGCAAAATACTTTGGTTCTGAATATCCACAAACCGGAATAGTTAAATCTGGAAGAAGGTACTTATGTCGCTCGTTATGACAGGAGGCTGACAGACACAGTCCATACATTGTGGATAGCTTTGCAAAATACTTTGGTTCTGAATATCCACAAACCGGAATAGTTAAATCTGGAAGAAGGTACTTATGTCGCTCGTTATGACAGGAGGCTGACAGACACAGTCCATATATTGTGGATAGCTTTGCAAAATACTTTGGTTCTGAATATCCACAAACCGGAATAGTTAAATCTGGAAGAAGGTACTTATGTCGCTCGTTATGACAGGAGGCTGACAGACACAGTCCATACATTGTGGATAGCTTTGCAAAATACTTTGGTTCTGAATATCCACAAACCGGAATAGTTAAATCTGGAAGAAGGTACTTATGTCGCTCGTTATGACAGGAGTACAACCTTGAATTTTTTCTCATATAACTATTGATCAAGTCACTTCTGCAATAGCTAAATGGTTACATTCAAAACTATTGTGTGGTTCAGACCTTATAGCAATTTATATTGTTAAAGCTTGTTCAAAATTATAATATAATAATCTTTGTTTTATTTTCAATCTGAGTTTTTGTTTCTAAATGATTGGATGTTTTATTTCCATAGTAGCTCCTCTCCATAAAGGAGTTAACAAATTATAAATCGTGAACAACAACCCTGTAGTAATACTTCCAACGACAGCTTAAGAGAATATTGCAATTTAAATTACAGCTGCTTATGTTGATAATAATTCCTGTAATTTAAAAAAAATTTTAAATTGCATTGAATTGTGATTTTGGTAAATAATATATTCCAGTGGTGCAAAGTTACGTAGCAGTAACTTTAAGTTGAAAAAGAATCACCATTAATACATTTATATCACAAACTGTTATGCTACAGTTGACAGAAGATGCAATTTCTCTTACATCACTGCACATTTAATAATTAATTTATATTTAATACTTTAGTAACTAAAAAAAATATATATATATTTAAAAAACCAGCTTTGTAGTAAAATAATATTTGTTGTTATTTGTGGGTGGTGTTTAACCTGTCTGAATAGTTCAAATTTGTTTAAAAATATAATAAGCAATAACAGCTATAATTTCTAGTTTTACAATATAACCATAAGATAGAAAATATTATGTGAATAAAAACATATTTACAAATTAACTAACTTGTTACTGAAGATTTTATTAAAATCAATAATGCTAGACTTCTTATTAGAAAAAAAGTTCACATAAAATGTTTTAATTAATTTACTAACTTTCAAATGGTCCTAATTCTACTGGGTCTTACTAGTAGGATTCAAAGAAATGAATAATTTAACATAAAGTTAATATTCACGGTTTTTTACCGTATGAAAAGTTACTCTGAATGAATATCGGTATAATTAGTTTTTTGTTGTTTTTTTTAGTTTTATTGTATTCTAAATGATAATACAAATATTTAGTTGTACATGAAAGGCTAGTACTTTAATAGCTAGTGGTTGCCCTTACTCCATTTCTGCTATTTAGTAATGGAATTTTAATGGTTTACGTTGTAATACAAAAGGTACTGCAGACAACGTTACCCATCGATCTTATTTCCCTCCTCTAATACTGCGTCAAGTTGATTTATTGTTTGAACAAAAGGATGAAAACCATCACTGGACCTTGAAAAAACAACATGAAGTACACGATAGTTTTCACAAGAGTATTTAAAATATAATTCATAAGCCCTATTTTAGTATTCTATATAAATTTAAAGGTATACGACTAAAATCAATTAATTTGTCATTGGACTACTTGTTTTGACTTCATCATTGGCATTATTAGAATTTATTAATTTAATGATTAAAACATATTCTGACAAATTCCAGAAGAACAAAACTTTCAACATTTTGTTTGGTACAATATTCTTTTAACAAAACAAATGAAATATTATTAAATATTTTGGTTTCTCAGTTTCGTATATCTTCGCAAATGGTTGCTTTTCTATTAATTTACTAAAATAACTATATTTACGTTACTTATCGTCTTTTTCTTGGTTAGTTGCAGGCCATAACTTGAGCAAATTTTTTAATTAAAATAACAAAGTTAGTTTAGAACTGTGTTGGCTTATAGTTATGTAGTAGAGTCTGGTGTTATTATTCAATTTATACTCAAGTTAAAGTTTACCCTGTTGGTTTATAAAAACAATAATAAGGTGTTTTAAAAGTCCAGTCATAATACAAACAGCTAAACTTTCACAACTGCTTATATAAATAATGGTTAAATAATAAGTGTTTTCATATCATTTTCAAATGTAAATTTAATCTAAAAACACAAGCTTTTAAAAGTTTAAAGTGGAATTGTATTTACAAAAGTGTTGACTCAATTGTCTTTGTTATTACATTGTCTGCTTTGTTATTATAATATTTTAGTTTTGAAAGTTAAGTCAATTTATATCACCGGTAAACATTAAAAATATTAATAACGTTAAAGTAAAAGGTATTTTCCAAATTCGAATAAATTATTCCAATTAGAGCGGACAACTGCATGCTTCACACTCAAAATACCCCAATCACACATTACATTATCTCTTGTTAATATCGAATTATATCTTCAAAACTAGGATGGTTAATATTATTACATTTTTTAATCAAATAATTAAATTTACGATATTACCATTGTTACAATTAAGATTAGTGAACACCAATAGTGAGTCCTTTTTAACAATAACTTTTTTCCTTTGTTTATTTATTTTCCCTACACTACTTCGCAACCTTCCTTAATTATTAATTGAAAACAGTTTGCTAAACAGCTGATTCAATCACTTCATTATTGGCACACGGTTTACTTTGCACACTGTTCTTTGCGCACACTACAATGGAACAGCTGTCCAACAGTGTAGAAACAGCTGTTAAAAAAAATGTAAAGTGTTACAACTTAAACTGAAAGTTTGTTAAGAGTTATAGGCCTAGATTTGTTGACAATAAAATAAACTGAAGAAATGGTTTACTCTGATAGTGATAGTTTAAACAATAACACACCATTTGAAATTTATGATAATGATATAGAAGTGACAGTGAACTTGCTATCAAATAAATCAATGATGAAATATGAGAAGCAATACCTGGTGTCGTACTAAATTTAAATTTCATCGAAAATCCAAGTGAACTAAAGTGGTGGGAAAAATCTTGTGTGTATTACGAGCGCAATAGAATTATACACATAGTATTATAATATAATAATATAAAGAAAACATCATATTCTACAGTAGATATGTAGGCGACACATTTGTTATATTTAATGGTTCTAATAGACAAGCTGCCGGATTACTGAATTATATGAACAGCGTCAACCCTAAAATTCAATTCACACTAAAAGTAGAGAACAATAACCAAATTAATTTTTTAGACTTAACAATCGTAAAGGGCATTGATAAACTTAACTATAGAATATACCGCAAACCCACCACAACGGATGTCACCATTCAAGCCCAATCACACCATCCATACTCCCAAAAGATGGCAGCTTTCCACTGTTTTGTTCACAGACTCATCACAGTCCCTTTGAACAAAGAAGATTACCACAATGAAATAAACATCATCGAGCACATAGCTGTCTCTAACGGGTACAGGATTTCGTTAATAGACAAGTTAATCAGGAGCCATATTAAAAAAAAGAAATAAACAAAACTTAGATATAGACAAAAATAAGGTTAATAAATATATCTCATCGGAATACACTAATTTACTGCCTAATGTTTTAAAAAATGTATTAAATAAACACAAGATTACGCTTGCGTTCCGCACAAGAAATAGCGTTGCATCATTTCTTAATCATAAAACGGATATCCCCTTGGAAAATAAGTCAGGGGTGTATATGATAAGTTGTCCTGAATCTACCAAATATTATATAGGCCAGACCGGGAGAACTTTTCTTCGCCGATATAAGGAGCATCTTCCCAATAATAAAACAAATATTGCCAATTCCAATTATGCTAGTCACCTTTTTGAGAATAACCACAGATCTGGAGATTTCCAATCCTGTGTGGAGCCATTATATTTATGTGCGAAAGGCAGAACAATGGATGCACAGGAAGAATTTGAAATTTACAAAGCGTACAAAAGTAAAACTGACGACATGTTGAATGATCAGTTATCTTTCAGATCGAATCAGTTGTACGATACTGCCCTAAAACATACATCGAAGGTCAATAGTGGTTAATATTTCGTTCTTATCGACAGTGCTCCACCGGATACTATCGAGTGCACACCGGTGCTAGTCATGACTGTTTTAATTAGTGTTTGTGTATGTGTTGTGTGTTTTGACTATTGTTTTAATGTTTGACGATTCCTGCAGAAGGAATGAAAAAATAAAAACTAAGTTCTGATGATGAAGTTGCGACTTCGAAACTAGTCAGAGACCAAAATTGAAGTCACAAGACGGACCTTTTAAGGTAATCTATTATATTATAATATTGTGACTTGGTGCCATAAATAATGCTTATGACATAGTATTAGCTTCGCATAGTACGGCCACTCTCTTTCTCGTGCGGCAATTACATATTTTGCTCTCGTGTTACACAAATATATATAGAAATACTTATAAGTGCATTTTAGTTCAGATAATTACACAATAATATTAAATTTGGTCATACCATTAATAAAACTTCTTAGTTAAGAAACCAAATTAATTTAAAATAGTTATGAATTTAGGTAACTGTTAACTTGATGAAAACAAACTATCAAATTTATATTTAATTTAAAAATTTATTTGAAATTTATATTTATAACAAATTGAAATATATGATATTCTGTGGAACCATCATAATATCATGTATTACAAACAATGCCATCTATATCTACATTTATGTTCAGAAAATAGTTTCAAATCAACGTTATAGTTTGTCCACTTAAAACTATATGATGACCTCAAATCTTAAGAATCATTGTTACTATTTAATAAGTAAATATTCATAACACGACTAGTTAAAATTAGTATGAACTATCTAATATTGCATAAAACTGCTGAGATATTACATTAAGTTAACAAGTAACGATTGTATATTGCCATAAATAAGTTGACACACCTAGATTTAACGCAAGATCTAAGTTTGATATCAATACTGAATTATATGCATTGCGAAAGTGGGTTAAACCTTTATATAAAACTGATAGTATCTGCAGTGGAATGGTGATTTGTCTTAACGGTTGTTGGGTTTATCTTTTCCAAACGATCATGACTCTCAGATAGAAATCTTGGTGAAATGTTGGAACGTATTGAGGTCATTTTTTTTCTTGGTCGTTTAGCGTTTAAGGTGATCAGCCACCAAAAACGTACATTTTGTATTTTTAGGATTTAACTTTTGAATTATTTTTTTATACTGTTAAGTACAACTAAAAATAATTATTTGGCGGTGGGAACATTTCCCCCGCACATTTATGTGTTTTTAAACTAAAAATGTTGATATTTTATTTTTTATTTTTGAGGTTTTATTGATTTTGAATAACTTTTTTGTTTTTAACCAATTTGCATAATCTTTTTTATATTTTCTAGCCTATAAAATAAAGAAACGTTTTGGGTATGGAAAAACATGTGCACTCTTTAACATAAAAGTTATAAAATTATATTTAAAAATATATTTTTCAAACTTTTTTATTATTATAGAAAATTTTTAATTTAGTATTTTTATGGCTATAGTCTTTTCTGTACACAAAAATCTTCTAAATATATACAAGATAAAGTGGTAAAAATTTCAAAGGCCAAGGTTTAATACTTAAGATTTTATTCAAACATAAGTACATTAAACATCGAAAAGTTAACTTTCGGGAAACAAAGTTCTAAGTTTCAACGCAGTATAATCGCGAATTGAACTACCTTTTTATTTTATTTTTTGAATATGAAAAAATGATCACAAAGGCCTAAAATTTTTAACATATACTCAGAAATTCAAGTAAAATACAAAAAGTTTATAAAAATTTGTTTTCCAAAAGTTCCAAAAACTGCTGAAGTATCACCTTAAGTAAAAATTTATCAATGTAAATTGTATTTAATTTATTACAGGATGTTGATAACTATTTTAACATTTATTTCATCTCTAACTATCCAATTTTAAATTTGAATTTTATCTTGGAAAATTTAGTGTTGTATGTTGACCAAGTATAATTCTAAATTAATTATGACAAGGATATTCTAGGTTATTATGATTACTATGAAAACCACACAAGTAAAACTAATTTTTTTTTTTACTTATAATATTTTTTTAACTGCTAAATACAAGTACATTTTCTTAATAAATGTTTAAATGCTAGGTTAGAGTCTGTATTTTTCCTAGTAGGGATGACATGATTTCGCTAGCCTATTTTTTTTGTTTTTTTTTTTTGTTAGGAAGTTATTTTTAAGTAATTTATAATTAATACAGTTAGAACGGTTGTCTTTAAATCAACACAAATAAGAAATTATTGTATACAATAAACCTTGCTATTATTAGGTTATTGTGTAAAAGTTTTGCTTTTTTGCAATTTATAGTTTTCAAAAGTACCTAAATATATAATTATAATTATAATTATAGATAGGAGGACTTTTTGGGTGGTTCTTGGACGAGGAGAGAGGTCTTGGGAGACCGGGGCTGCGGGTATAGACGCCGGCGTGGGCGTCAAGGAGAAACCGATTATCAGAGCCACCAGGACAGAGTAAAGGTGAGAACACAGTTTGTGGATTAAAGAGATTTATTGTTTTATGTAAATTCTGCATTAGAATCAGTTTCTTTGGGCTTGATCTATTGGGAGAGTTAAATATATATTTAAAAGAATTCATATTTGGGGAGTAGAAATTTGTACTCAGTTTTGCCAGTTTTGTAAGTTTTAGACGGAGGTTTACTGTAATTATATCGTTACATAGTGTAGGGATGAAATGGATTTAGAACTTTCAGAATAAAATAGATGTTTTTATGTATAGGCCTTCTAATATGTGTGATATATGTTTCTACCCTCTCACTAAAATTAGAACCAAGCGAGTAGCCTCTTCGTAATAAATGGTGATAGCCCTTTCGTAATTCCTTATATTTAAAACGTTGAAGTTTATTGTACAGTGTGGTTAAATGTGTTCAATATATTTAGAACAAAACGATACATTTAGTATTACAGTGTAACTCACAGTTTTAGTGTGCTATTTATTGTTTGAAATATTTTTAGCATTCTATTGTTTACATGGTTTTGCAGGTTGCTGTGTTAGCTGAAATGATATAATATAATTGACATTATAGTTTTAATTGCAGATGAAAAAAAGTATTTGCAACAAAATATTTCCCAATATACCTCTATTCAGTAATGTTTTACTTTTTGTAAACAATTTAAACGTTTTTAAAGTTTACTACTAGCTACCCAAAATGTTTAAATCTAAAATTAAATATTTACCTAAAATAGACTTGTAAAATATTTATTTTTTTGGTTGATAATAGGAAAATGTTTTATACATTAAACTTGCTGAAGGATTAATACAAGACGAAGAAAATGTCTTTATATTGAATTATGACGGTATCCCCGCTAATAGTATCGCTTTGCAGGTCCTAGGACGATGGCTTGTCTCCTTCATTGTAAGAATTCCTCTATTAAATGACGTCATCAGCACGTATAGTCATCGAAAACGTAGATCTCTTGAAAGAATTAAGATTTTATAAAGGGCAGTTTAAGTAGTGGTTTAAAGAGCAGAATTATGATAACAGAATTTTATAGACCATCAATGCATTAGTGGCGTGATACAAAAGGCAATATACTAAAGATGTAAGCGTGGAGTCTATCTTAATCAAGAACATTTGCATTAGACGGCCACGGCGCGACGTCGTCCGTAAATTGTGTCTTTAAAATATCAGGTATTCAATTTACAAAGAGACATTATTCAATGTCAGATATTTTATAAGGTTGAATTAGTAAATTATTGTTTACATTACATTTCATTTTTGCTTATAAATGTGTACATAAAGCAGAGTCATATTTGACCCATATCTTTATGTGTTAATTGAGTTAAGCATTTATAATTTTGATCTGTTAGTACATTTTTGCGAACGTATAATTTTCTTATTACGTAACAAACGCTGTGCAATCGAAGTTAAATAAGTTTGTCTTCATCAAAAAATACTTTAAGACAAAATTTATATTCTTGGATAATAGCAAATTTAACAACAGCAAAATCTACTGTAAATGTTAGCGTGCATCAATAAAAAACATCAGCGCTTTTTTCGTCTCATGAATTATTCGGAAGTTAATAAAACCGTGATAAAATAACAAATATTCCTTTTCGTGAGTTTAAAAGTTTTATATTTTGCAAATTTTACGACTAAATTATGTATTTTGTACCTGTCCTATAATTATTGCATAAACAGTCTTAGTAAAATTTAAATTGTTGATTTTGTAGGGCTAAACAGGCATGTTGAGAATTACAGCCTACACACGGAAAGATAAGGAGGCCAAGATGGGCGAAACTATTTGTGTAGGTCAGGTTCTAAATGAAAGTTGCCGAAGTGCATTTCCTGTTTATATATTTTAATATTTTTATTTAAACTTTATTACGTAAGACAAAATACCTATTAATTAGTTTCCCAATGACATTACGTTTTTTTTAAATTACGTGTAGTACATACTTCATTTAGATACTTATAGTTCCGTTTGTCTTCTGGACTAGTTACTATGTATATAATTAGAAACATACATACAAAAATATCAGATTTTATTAAGTTAAAGTAGTTAACATTGTCAGAACCAAAAGCAGTTATGAGATTAAAACATTAATTTTAAATCATGTATCATGTGCTTGATTTTAATACTAGATTGTTAGGTAAAACAGTATAAGTTAAAAATTTGTCATTTTAGATTAACACCATCTATCTTATAGAAAAAAATCCTCTTTTGTAGTCAAAATAGCCTAAGTCAGTGATTTGTTTCAACAGAGATAAGCTGTTGTTTCTTTTAGTATATTTGACCGAGCGAAGCGAGGTCTCCGTTTTAACTCGACCGTTCGGCATTTCGTCTGTGTGTCTGGTCTGTGTGTCTGTCTCACGATTACGGCCAAACGCCTTGACCGATTTTGATGAATGTTCCTTATTCCTAGTCCGAGCCATGTATATATAAGGTTTTTAAAATTTTTCATTTTTAACCCCTTAAATAAAATAAAAATGTCGGCCGCACCGTTTCTATCAGTGTAAGCTTTTTTTTCTAAAGCCAGTTTGTGGCTTAACCGTAAGTCGAATTTAAAAACTAAATTCTCGTAGAAAATTTGATTTTCAACAAAATTGTATTCTTGATTTTTTCCCGTATCTCTAACGGTAAGCTCACAAAATGGCCGTAAACTTCAAATATGTCAAAATTCGTCCAAGGTTTTGTATTTCAACCATGTTTTTATACGTTTATTCTAAACCTATTCAAAAGTGTTCCATAACTTTTTTGTAGATAAAGGTTCAAAGAATTCATATATGCCAGTAAAAAATTATTAAAGTAAAATTAACAAAGTTATTAGATCAAGAAACATTTATTAGTTATTAGCATGCTTAGTAACGAAAGGAAAAATTTCAACTTTAGGCCTACATAGAAAGTAGTCAAAATTATTGTAATTTTTTTCATAAATGTAAAAACGTTTCGTAATTTAGTTCTAAATAGAATTATATAAAAATATTTATCAATTTCAAATTTCTCATTTTGAAACACCAGTTTTTATGTTCCTACTACAAGACTGCTAACAAAACTAGGCCTGTTTTGAATAGTAATTTAGGAATATATTTGCAAAAAATGGCATATAATAATAAGAAAGTGTAGAGGATAAGAAATTGTAGAGAATAAATCAAAGAATTAAACTGAATACTTGTAAATTATCATTGTAAATTTCATAAAAGTATTTGACTTAGCTTTACTTGAATTACAAAATGAGATGAAACAAATGAAACCCTCGGCGATAAAGGACATACAAAAAATGACCGTTGTACACCGTGGGAAGTGTTGGTACATGGGTTGAGAATAAAGTTGAGATCACTATCACGACGTTTTAACATCGTTTGTTTTCATTATTTCAAATATTGGAATATGATATGGAAGTTATGGAACTGTAAATATATTGTTAAGTTTTAGTTATTTAAGTATGTAAATATTTAATTCTATGTTGTCCCTCTATAACTTGATATTTTTAGCTATCTTACACATTATTAACCTAAATAAAACACAATGCCTCTAAAAGAAAGTCTTTAGCAGTTAAAGATCAAGAAAATAAAAAAACGAGAACTATAAATCCCGGAATCTCGGGAATTGCAACATAATGTTTCACTGGCTAAACCTTGTGCTTACTCCCTTACTGGCGCACTGTTTTTAACCTAAACTTAAAACCACATTTGTTATTTCAACGAGCGAGGTCTACTGCTCACAGAACTACTAGTTATTATTTTTAAATTGTATTTGGTCAAAAGAGTTTAACTCTATACTATATTGACCAAACATTTAGCAAATAACAATTTTGGCTCAACAAGTTTAAGTCAAGGTATACTACTAGTACCAAAGCGAACAACTCACTTTTTTCATTCTATGCCGACCTATACTATAATGACCATTACTTACTAATTGCTAACACCGATCAAGTTAGCATAGGTCTTTACTCTTTACAGTAAGTTTTCTATAGCTTGATTAAACAAAAGAGAATTAATTGAGTTTACAGTTAGTATATTAATATGGATAAACATTCAAAACAGATAGGAATAAAAAAGACGCTTTCTTTGACACAAAGAATTATGAAAATGTTTAATCAAATTAATTCACCAAATGAAAGTAATGGAGGTAAGTGTACAAAATAAAATAGTATTTATAATTTAGAGCTGACTACAATCTTTTAATTTTATCTACAAATTGTATTGCTGCTGTCCTGACAAGTCACTGTATTCCTTTGATTAAGATGTACTTTAATTTTAAGATTGTTTATAAGATGGAACCAATAAAATAATTTCGAGTTTATGTTATTATATTAGAATGACCAGTTCATACTAGCCTATTTCCTTAACTTTTTTAAATTGTTAAATTTATATAGGTCTAAAGCCTAAATTAATAAATAATGTATACTAATCAAACAATGATTTAATTATTAATAAACAGTATAAAGACAACAATCTAAATAGTGTTTAGACCTATGTACTTGATTAGGCCTAAAAATATAAACTATTTTTAATTTAGCTTACAAAATGTTAGGATTGTAATATACATTTTTGTAAATGATCTGTTATTTGACAATTTAATTACAGCATTATCATTTTTACTACCAGGTAATCAAAAATACTCTTTAGTATAGCATATGTAAATAATAACAAACATTGCAAATTTTCTTAAGGAGGAAAAAGAACATTATTTATTAAAAATGGTCCGTATTTGTTTTAAGTCAACAGTTCTTGTTTACAAAATTGTTTATACTCTGATTGAAAGTTTTATAAAATACATTAAAAACATTGTGTCATAGTTTATTGCATTACTTAGAGTTGTGTTATTTTCATGATTTGAAATTTGCTTATTATAAGTTTACTGCAAACATAATATGTCATTCCAAGTAAATGAAGAAGGCATTTTTATAATCAATATTAGTAGTCCTATATTAAATTTTAATTTCATATTGTTGAACAGCATTTTCAGTGTTACTATCGTGTTTATTGATACTATGCCTCCTTTTACTTTTGTTTCAGGTAATGCATTACTTAACGATCAGCTGAATACCATTCTACCAGAAAATGGAAGTGAAATCAATCTGAGTGATACTGTAACATTACCCGAAGAATATTGTATTAATTCTAATGACAGTGAATTTCACCAATTTGCCAACATCTTCAAGTAACAGTGAAAATGTTTTATTGATGACTGATGAGGATATTCAAGAGATTTCCAATGTTAGACAATTTCAAGAGTTAACACCATTATCGCCTTTGGATTACACCAAATACGATTCACTAATGTCCGATGATGAAAGTTCCCATGGCAGTGTTAATGATGATACATTTCAGGAGTTAACATCATCAATTGTAGGTAATATTTAATATGGTTTATTACATTTTGAAAGTAGCTTTGATGATACCGATAATGATGCTGATTATGTCTATGAAATTTATAATACTTCCAGTAAGAGCAATTCACGTTTATTTAAAATACCTAAGGCTTTCATGTCACCTGTTATTGATGGGCTTGGGACTTCATCAAATAATAACCATACTAGTAATACGTCTCTTGATCACGATAATAATGATGCAGTTGAATTTGGCAATGAAGATATGTTTGGTGTTACAAAAGTAATAAAATGTACAAATATTCTGAAAGATGCCTATATGGGAAAAAGATCTAACTAAAAAAGAAAAAGGAATTCTAAAGGTGAAGGAAATTTTTGCAGAAAAAAAAGAATTGATAGACAAATTAAACGCAAAAAAGGGCAAGAGTGTGTATTAATAGGAAAGTGGTAATGGCAAGATCTTTAAAAGAACTAAAAATGTGTAGAATGCAATGTAAAACAAAATTAGAAGAACGAAAGGAAGATAAAATTATTTAAGAAATTATATTTGATTAGTATTGGGCCTTTTGAAACAGAGATCGCAGAGTAGCATATGTAGCTGGCCCGATAGACTCATAACAACCCAAAACTACTAGGAAAAGGGTTGAAGAACCAGAAAAACACAAAAACCGTATGTTTTCTAACTAATTTTACTTTAAAATAAGTGGGGAAAATATAAAAGTTTATTGAAAATGGTTTACTGACACACTATGTGAATCAAATATGATTATAACACATGTACTGAAAAATAGGGCTGGTAGTACATCTGGAACAACACAAATTGATCGAAGAGGGAAGAAATCACCTGTACATAAAACAAGTGATATCAATATACAAGAAGTAGTAAATCACATTACCTCATTTCCTTTATATCAATCTCATTATACACATCATAAAAGTGATAAGAATTACCTTCCATCTCACATTACAATTTACAACTACTCTACCGACGTTACAGAGACAAGTACACGGAGAACCCAGTTTAGAAATCTATTTATTAGCGAGAATAATGAACATTTCATTTAAGAGTCCAAAATTTTACACTTCAGTGTGATAATTTGATTATTCGGAAAAAAATGGCGAAAGATGGCGAAGATGTAAAAAGAATTGAAGATGAGATTAATGCCCATCATGAGGCAGCAGATACAGCTTATTTGAGTAAATCAAAAGATAAAGATAATGCCAAAGGAAAAAAATCTTTGAGATGTTATACTTTTGACTTGCAAAAGTGTCTGCCTACTCCTTATCTGAATAAATCTGTAGCATTTTATAAGCGCCCATTATGTACTTATAATTTAACAATGAATGAAATTAGTCAAGGATCAGTAAACTGCTATATGTGGCAAAAGGAGGAAGAGGTGCCAATCAAATTGCCACCTATATTTATAGAGAAATTATATCACTTCCCCCCTAGGTTAAACATGTTATGTTATATTCTGATACTTACGGTGTGCAAAATTGGAACTCCCATGTAGCTGCTATGTTTTTAAAAATTATGCAAGATAATGAAAATCTTGAACTTATTTATCATTAGTTTATGGTGAGTGGCCATAGTCATTTAGAATGTGATGTTGTACATGAAATAATAGAAAAGAAAAAAAGAAACTTTAAATCAATATTTATCACCCTCTAACTACTGCTACCAACTTGTCCGTTCTGATGGGGAAAAAATAAAATTCAATTTGACTGAACTGACTCATCCTGATTTTATAGACTTTGCAGGTTTATTAAAACAACAAGTCTAGAACTTCCTAAGACTAGAACTTCGTAAGAAAGATCTGACCTTGAATTACTTAGTTGGCTCAAAGCTAGATGGTTACGATACAGCAAAGACTATGGTATAGTTGAATTTCAAAATACACTTAGTGAAACGGTGCACATTAAAACCTTGAGTTTTAATCGCAGAAGACAACAGCATGTCATTCCTCAACCAAAGCGTTGTTACCAATCTTCGTTACCAATAGCTAATGAAAAGAAAAAGGATTTAATGGACCTCCTCCCTCTTATTCCTGAAGTTTTCAGCCAATTTTATTTAGATCTGAATAGTAGCACAACCTTAAAATATACATTACCAGATATTGAGGAACACCGTGAAGAGTCATAATAGTTCAACAAATAACACTGAACCATATTCAAAAATTCGTAAAATGCCATTACATTAATTTCACAATAACATAAAAATATGTTTCTTACCTTTCTTGAAACTATATAGCTAGTCAATGTTGGATTATTTACAGTTATTGAAAATCTATGTTCATTCTATGTACATCTATGTTTAAGATTTACTTTGGTTTGCTTTGTTATAATAAATTAAATACAATAACGCAAACAATATCCTGATGTGCACTTCATTAGTTATATTCTCATTTAACGTTTTTTCAATTTGCTTTACTGTAGAAAAACTTTCGCTGAAGTTCATCATTCATTAATTTAAGTTTATTATTTTAAATTAATGTAAACCAAAAAGAAAAACTAATTTATTGTTACATTGCCAACTAAATGTATTAGTAATTTCTATGTAGCCTTCTTGTACTGCAATATAGAATTATAAATTTATGTTGAACCGAGACTGTCATTAAATATTTTACAATTTACTGATTTTAGTTCAAATTTATATTTACGTTTGAATTGATGATTTTTCATTGTCAAAGTTAGAGTAGGTTAATATTTCTATTAAATGATTGTTAGATGTTGCCAAACTAGCAGACGGCTACAGGTGATGTTAGACTATATGTTATGAAACGTTGTTGTAATTTTGAAAAACGTAAATAAAGCATATTGTATTATTATTATTCATTAATTTAAGAAAATAATTTTAAAATAGTGTAAGCCGAAAGTAAAGACGAATTAATTGTTAAATTGCTAACTAATTATTAGGTTTATATTCTTAAATTAATGTGTTACCTTCTTGTACGGCAATACAGAATTATAAATGTTGGAGTGAGCCGAGACTACCATTACTTTACAATACTTTACAATACTACAATACAATACTTTACTACAATACTTTACAATTTGAAATAATGTAGAAGTGCACCAAACATGAGTTGATTGATACATGACAAATTATTATTCTCATATTCTGGATCTACAAGCATGGAAATACACATTTTTAAGGTAAGATTTATTTATATTTTAGTTATGCAAATATAATTAAAAATTATATAATATTATATAAAAGCCACAGAATTCTTCGTAAATTTATAATTAATTGCTGTACTTCCAGTTCTAGAATATAAGAATAACAATTGTTCAAATGCTTATACATTCTATTTAGCCTACAATATTTCAATTTATTTAATACTTCTTGAAAGCCAATACCCACTTTAAATGTTTATAAAAGGAATTGCTGTACTTATATTTCCAGAATATTTTTATTATTATATGCAAGTTTCAATGTATAAGATAAATTAAATTGTATACTTCCATAGCGGATGACAAAAGTAGTTTTCACAAAGTAGTAATACTAAGCAAATCCTCTGAATGTGCAAATCCTCTGAATGTGTATATGAATGTGTGACGTAACAATCACCTTGTTAATTTTAAATATTACTCAAACTTAATGAGTGTTTAATTAAGTTGCATAGCCTGCATTTGTTTTTCTTCTACATTAATCTTGATAATAATGTGGAAAAAACGAACCCATTCTCACTCAATCTCTCGCTATTTCCTCCCTACTACTTATGTTACTACTTATGAAATTTCAAATATTTCTTTATAGATCAGAAAACATACTGTAACGAAAAAGATTTTATCTACGACCATTGCAATAAACACCAATAACGCTATTACAAGTAACATCAGAAAGAGGTACATTACAAACCAAAAGCCAACCCGATTAGGTAATGATATCATTACCTAACAGGAGTCACTTTACATAATAGGCTCTAGACCAATGAGAGCTCGTCATTTGACGGAAGTAGAGTTGTAATAAAAATAACGCTATTCGTACATCAGCTGATTGTACCCATACGTTCCGGATGTTAGTGTGTTATTGTAACTAACCTCAAACGTGAGTTGACGCATTCCGCAAACATGAGTGATAGTGATGAATTTTGTTTAACTCCAGAGGAAATTAACACAAAAGCAAATTCGGCTCTGAACAATTTGTTGCCAGAAAAATCTAAATTTCGTTATGAAAAGGTTTATAACCAGTTTATGGAGTGGAAAACTAGAAATGGTGTTAGTTCGTTTTCCGAGAATGTTTTCATTTCGTATTTTTAGGAATTGGCAAAAGATAAGAAACCTAGTTCGCTTTGGTCTATTTATTCAATGATTAAATCTACAATCAACATAAAACATCAAATAGCCTGTATATTTTTGGTCGTAGATAAAGTAGTGTACGCAACGATTGTATTCAGCCTTTAAGCCACTCGTGAGATATTTAGAACACTCGCTTCGCTCGTGTTCCAACTTACATCTCACTCGTGGCTTAAAGGCCTTCATAATACAATCGTTTTTCATAAACTACTATAAATATTTAAAAAAATAAGTTTAGGAATGAAATTTTAGATTCCCATAACAAAGAAATATCTAGGACTGCTTGATGATGTGAAGTAACTTTGCGACTGAGAAGTGTAATCAAGTTTTACGAAGCAATGCATACTTTAAAAATATGCAACCTTCTTTACCGTCGGACGTTAGATTGTTCTTTTACCTCTATCTGTGTGTAATAGTTCATAACATAGTGTATACATAATATACTATACAATTACTCGAAAAATAATCAAATACATATTTATTACTCCAGATATTTACTTAATTTCGATTCCTTATCTTTCATGAATTCAACACTTTAACTTTCTACAGTCACGATATACCATTACATGACCAATATCTGCATAATAAAAGCCTAAGTCACGCCATTTACTTCTTACGCCCAGCGTACTTTGTTGCAGAATAAGTGCTAAACATATATACATTATTGCAGTAAAATTATTGAACTCGGACATAAAATATAAAAACGTTAATTTATTTAATTTGTTTATTAAACTAAAGAGTGGTTTTATTCTTTTTTTTCTAAACAGCATTTGCACATAAATTACTATAATTTTGTAATAATAGCTCCATTTGCTTGTTTATCAAAATGTATAAAATTAATATCATGAACTGAAATCTTCCTATTTAATTTGACTGTTTAACTAACCAAATATTTTATTACATTTTTGCTATTTTTAATCTTATAACTTACAAATTGTAGTTCTTTGATATACAAACTTATTAATTGTAACTTTAACTTAATCAAGTTGTAAGGTACAAAAGTAGAAGGTTGCATCTATTGAAAAGAACTATCCTAATTTCCGTCGAGTAATTTTTATTTTTTTAATTCTTTATTTATTTATTTTTTTTGAGATGTACGTTCAATACCATTTATAGTATTTTGAAATAGTTTTTAATCTTGGACTGTTGTGAAATTTAAAATTTTTTTTAAAGATTAAAAATGTTTGTTAAAATTTTTAAATAACGGAGGAATAATATTAAAACCCTTAGCTTGAACCGTGAGGTCTTTCAGGAATCTAGCAGAAATTGTATTTTTAATGTTGAAGCAAACTAAGAAATCTGTTTATTTTTGCTTCAAGTATTCTTACAGCTTTATATAATAAAACAAATTATATAGTTGTTTTATAATATATATATATATTTTTTTAGAGCCCTTATAAAATGTTTTCCGTAATAAACCCTGCGAATTCATTCAGTGAGGAAATTCGTTAGAGATTTCCTTAGTTGGCAATACTGAAGCCAGCTAAATATTCCCCAAGTACCAATTCTGCAACCCAATATATGTATTAAATTACAAAATACAAGTTTAAAACATGATTTTTATGAGTTTAACAATCAATAGTTTTTGGTTTAGAAAGTTTACATTGCCTATAACGTAAAAAGAGTCTGAAAAGTTAAAATTTCAAAGATTTTAAACTTAAAAGTACTATGTTTTAATATTTGTTCAGTAAATTTCTAAAAATAAGGACTTTTGACAAAAAAAGGTTATTTTATTTTTTAGTCAACTAAATTAACTGTAAATAAATCAATTTCTAATGGTAATTGTATTCACATAATATGTTGTCTTACATATTTCATTTAGAATCTTTCAAACTACTTTAAAAACTATGCAGTAGTTAAATGGTATAACATTCGACTATTTAAAAAATCTCCAGTAATAAGAGATGTTTTAATTGTTAGGATATAAATTAGGTTTCTATAGAAACAAATTTGGAGTATTTTGTTTTAACACAATTTTCTTTAAAGGTGACAAAGTTTACGCTTGTCATAGTAATATTATTTTAATGTGTTGGTTGTGTTTATTTTGTGTTCAGTATGTTTTTGTTTAATGAGTTTAGTGCTCCTGATGAAACTAATAAAGTTTGTCAACAAAAACACCGCTACAGCAGAAGAAAAATTATTACAACAGTATTACGGTAACAATAAGTATATTCAACAATTAATTATGTCTGTGCAGATAAGTAGGTAAGTTAAATTTGGTTTTCACAACATTGAATTTTTGTAAGAATGCATTTACCTTGGATGGAAAAATCTAAACGATATCGAGGAAGTAGTATGACAACACGGACTCAAACGCAAACAAACAAACATCACTTTATTTTATAAGGCAATTATTATTATTTTGTCGTTTTATTAACATACACTATTAAAAAATTGTTAAGGCCAGCTCATCAATTGATTGGTTAGTTTTAATCAATGATGTCATGGCCACGTATGATTCGGTTACTTGATTCAAGTTAAATATGAGGTTTCACCTGCGGTGAAAACAAATTATGAACACCTTTATGTTTCTTCATGACAACTACCAAATATAAAAGAACGTTAATTTACTGAAACCAACACACAAACTTTACCTCGTGTAGGAAACTCAATCCACTGAAGTAAACGAAATAACTTTAAATAAAACTAGTAATAAAAAATCAGAATAGAATAAATAAATTCATTATTTATATATAACAAAACTACAATACTATTCAGAAATATTGAACTTTGTTTAATGAAAACAAAGAACTATTTAGCCTAACCATTCGAGTTTAGACTAATTTGAAATAAGAATTTTGATATTTTGCATTATTTAAAAAAGTTTAAATTTTAAATTTATTTGTTCAGACCATTAGGCACTGAATTGTTCAATACCATTGATAACACAATACGAAATTAAAAATAAATCACGTCACACATTATAATTTCACTTTTATTATATTGCTCTTATTTTAAAAAATATAATAATTTTAACTAGGTATATTTTTTTCTATCAGTGATTACAGTAAGCTTTGCATTTCCTTTTACTGTTCGCTTTCCTTAACCAGAAATATCTGACCAACCTTTAGATTTAGGGCATAAATAAAGATGTCTGATTTGTGTAATGAAACACAATTTAAAACTAAAGTAAAATTGGAATAATTTAACACACTTATTCATTAATAAATTTGCAATTGCGTACTTTAAATCGCACCAACCTGAAACTATTTAAGAACATCCAGAGTATCCATTCACAGTATTTTTTTCTGATTAACACGTTCACTGAACACTATGAGAAACGGCCGACGCACAGTGAGTCGCGTGCCTATCACCTTATTGGGAGTATATTAAATACTCAGAGCATTGCGTGCTTCGCACGCCAATTTTAGGCATATGTGGTAAGTACGCACATGTGCGTCAGCTTTAAAATATTAGTGATTATTACGTAGAAAGGTTCAAAACTAAAAAAAGGTAATTTATTCTCATTTAGACTATAAATATAAAAACAAATTCTGCTCCTAGCATAGGAAATACGAAATTTGCGTAGCAGTGAACGTTTTAATCGGTTATTAGTACACGGCTCCGGGAAATCAATTCTGTGAGATTCTATTGGATTCAGTATGTTCAAGTGTTATATTTGAATTAAACTAATTAGCTTGTAAGTAGTAAATTGAATAATATTTTTCGTAAAGAGTTAAATAAACATTTAAGAATTTAAGATAATAATTTCGCATTATAAAGTTGGTAACACTGATCATTAAAAAAAACTCTATGTTCAAATATTACATAATCTATAAATAAGTTAATTATAACAGCAATGAATATTTATAATCATAATAAAGTAAAAACTAACTACAGACGTAAAAAACCCCTTCTACAAATATTAAATTCCCGAAAAACTCACAAAATCTAATATTTTATGAATTTTCAATAACTTCAACAGATGCCTTTTGTAACCCAGATATACCAAATTTCGAGAAAATCCTTAGCTCTGTTTAGGAGAAAATATTTACAAGTGAATGAAAAATTATTATCGGGTACAATAATTGTGTTTTAAATCCGACATCTGAGTTTCCAGGTCCAAAAAATCCGCCAGGGAGTGGGTTTCGTCCAACACTATTAATGTTGTCATGTTTCGAAGCGCATTCAGTCCCCCTTTAGTCCACCTTAAGGTTTACTGTGTATAGTAAAAATGACGTGTAAAACAATTCAGCTCTCTAGTTTTAAAGATTAATAAAAATAAATTTGTATTGTTGTAATGGTTGTTATCATATTTCACAAATTAGCAGACATGAAGAATTAAAGTCTTGGTTTATTCCAATTTCTAAGAAATAAATGAACAAATTGTCAGCTCTCTAGCTTTAAGGAATGTATAACAATTAACATTTATTGTTTTAGAGTTTGTTTCAACCCATAAATCAAAATAAATTCTAGCCTACTCAGGGATAGTGTAGCTTTTTATTAGTAAAAAAATAGCATACCATACAACTTATATACAATACATACAATTTTACATCTTTATAATATTAGTATAGATGAATAAAATTATGAGAGTAATATATTATTTAAAGTACAATTTAATTTGTCCTTTTTAATGGGAATGGAAAGAATTGTGTAGGCTAATTAATAAAACAAATAAAAAATATGTTTAACTTATGCAGATTTTCAAAAGTTTAAAGAATACAGCGTTATGCCTACACTTACATTATTTAACATCAAGCAAGTTAGTCTGATAGCTTGGTTTAATGTCATCAACGTAATTAAAGTTGACTTCCACGTTTTGATAACTGACCTGTAATAATGTTATTTATCTAGTTTAATCTGTGTTAGAGGTTGCTTAATAACAAACGTATGCCCCCGCTCTACACTCCAACTCATTTCTCATCCCATCCGTTTTCTCTCTCCCCCTCTCTCGACCCCCCCCCCCCCCTCTCTCTCTGTTATTCGCATTCAGTTGGAAAGTGTAGCACGTGGTTAATTAAGCTCTGATGATTTAGTAAAAACACTCTGTCATATTAAAATACAGTGACAATATTTTTGTTGTGCGTATATATACATATTCGTTTTATAAATTTGTAAATAATTAATTGCGACTATTCAAAGAAATTGCAAGTATTCAACAGATTTTACGTTTTGCAAATTTGTGGAAAGAAGATAGACCCTATTTTATCTGGTCCATTTCAGCTGAACATGAGTACGTGAGCATCGTGTAAGGCAGTAGTGGGTAAGTTAAGGACAAAATTAAATGTTCCGTCTGTAATTCCTGGCATCATGACAAGTATGTAATCATTAGTAAGACAGATATTGACTCAATGATAGCAAATAATTCATGTAAATGAAGTAATAGCCTTGTTGATATGCCGTTACCTACTTCCGAAGCAATAAATATAACCCCCCCACTATGAATTTCGGAGTGAATTTTGGGTAGATAGCCGTGAAATTAGAGACAATATACGGCGAGTCGAGTCTGATTTCGGGGCTTCTATCGAGCTGTAAAACTTGATGATAATACTGCAGTCCTAAAAACTCAACAAGAACTAATTTTATTAATTCGCTCTTAACAACGGTTGATAATTTAAAAGATGAAAAAATGTTTTTGAAGGGAGTTATGTGTGACCTTGAGGGGCGTTTGGAGGATCAGTGACAGTTTTTGCGATGTAATACTGCAGAGATATTTGGCGTACCGGAATCGCCAAACGAAAATATTTTAAATATATTCCAAGATGTAAACCTTGATATTACTAATACTATGGCAGAACCATGCGTGCTCCGTGGAACCTTCTAAAAACATGTTATGTTTTATTTATAATAAAGGTGTAGGATCAATAATAAACTCAAAACTAAGATAGTAAATAATGTTAAATGTTCAAATCCAATTATTTCGTATATTTTATAGTAACAGTTATAAAAAAGGTTAAAAGAACCATTAAGAATCAGGTATACACTTAATCAAAAAACTAACAAAAACGTTATTCACTATCAATTACCGTATATTATCAATAAATAGGCATACTATTTAAGCATGCTATGGTAATGAATATAAATACATTCAAGAAGTTGTTTCATCAGTCTAGGCCTAACCTAAAATTATGTTTACTTTATTTTACCTGCCTTAACGGCAATATACACACATGATTTATGTTTATGTGTCCATATTTGAATGATATAAGTTTCATCTTTCAATTGTCGTTTTTTATTTTTTCATAATGTTGTAATATTGCTTATTTATTGGTATTACAGCTTTTAGGCACTATGTGTTTAACGTCCAACTTTATCCTGTGAATTGGTTCGTTGAAAGATACTCGCCACTAATGATTTTCTCTATGACAGCTGATTCCTTTTGTTACAATTGTCTGTTCTTAGATGCACAATCACGTGTTTTAATATTTAGCTGGTTATTGAAACTTAAAATGAAGATAAATACGTTTTAAAAAGTTCTTTTATTACATTCTAAATGAAATTATTTTTAAAAAAATTAAGTAAATTGTATTAAGTAAATTATAGAATGATTGATATTTCATTTAAAACAAACCGCGTGTAAAACGGTTCAGTGGAAACTTCAAGTGAACTCTTCAAAGAAGTGCAAAGTTGAAATTTTACCCCATTTTAAATTGCCATAAGAAAACTTTTAATCTCGTTTTTTAAATGGTTATTGACCAGATACAAAAATCTAAGGTAAAATGTGCAAATATAGGGGTTATTCCCTTTCATTTGACGCTACCCGGTGTAAATCGGTCCAGTGGAAATCTCAACACGTTCTTCCGGGAGATTTTTAATTTTGTGTTTTAATATATAGGATAATGGTTGATGCATGTCATAGATTAGGCCTAAATCACCTTGGAGGTCCCAGAGGGATTATTTTTAAATGTTTAAGTTGCCTCGTTAAAGAGGAATTTCTAAATAAAAGACGAGTTAAACGAGATTTATCGACGAAACATAAGGTTCGCCCGATGACATTCCTGTTTATGTAAACGAATCGTTGTGTCCTTCTAGAAAGCGACTGAAGCGAGAAAAGAATTTTGATTTCCTGTGGGTGTAGAATTGAACCATTCGAGCAAAAAAGACTGAAGGAAGAGATGCGTGGTCATACGTTCAAAAAACAATCTTCAATCACAATGCTTAAAATGCCACATATATGATATTCCGTTTTTTTCTCGAGTTTACAGCAATATATTTGTATATTGTTTCCTAATTTTAAAGATTATAATCTAATTTTAATAAAGTTTATTTTTAAAACTTTGTTCTTAATATTTAAGAAATTGTTATTTGGAGACTGTTTCATTTGTTTTCTCAGTGTTTGTTTTGTGTACCGTTGTTTTTGGTTGATTTCCCTTAATTCTATTTGTTTTATATGATTGATTTTAAGTACATTTTGTTAGAGGTTGCTTCTTACCAACGTCCCAACTATAGTACGTTCAGCGAGAGTTTGCAGTAAATGGCTATGTTCTGTGGCCATTTTGAATTTTTAAATTTAGACTTAGAATGCGTTTTTGTAGTTAAATTTTTAATTTATACACATGCGATTTAATAAAACATTTATTAAGAGGTTTCAATTGTCCTTGTCTTTCCCTGTCATCCGTCATAGATAGCGATTTACTGCAAACTCTCGCTGAACGTACTATAGTCTCTCATCTCGTGTTAGTAAAAGTATTTCGTGTTTACTAAAATATGTGAATTATAGAATTTCCTTAAACAAAACTGCCTGAATGCCTTTGCAGCAACAATGTGTAAACGAAACAGGTTTTGAAAATTGTACATGTTTTATTTTTATTTTTTCGAAAGTTCGCCAAAAATAGTAAATGAACCCCAATCCAAAAGTGTTCCACAGATTGTTTGTAGACAAAGGTTCAAATAATTTATATATGCCAGTAAAAAAATAATAGATGTAAAGTTTACACAGTTATTAGCTCAAGAAACAAATAATGTTCAGTAACGAAATGAAAAAGTTCAACTTTAGGCATACATAAAAACTAGTAATCATTTTTTTAAATTTGTTTCATAAATGTAAAAACGTTTCATAATTTAGTTCTAATTAGAACTGTATAAAAATATTTATCATTTTCAAATTTCTTATCTTGAAAACACCAGTTTTTATGTTCCTACTACAAGGCTCCCAACAAAACTATGCCAAGTTTGAAACGTAATTTACTAATTATATGCTTTGCCCAAAAATGAAATATTTTTATAACAAAGTGTACTTTTAAATTCCTATTTCACAAAAGTGTTTGAATTATCTTTACTTGAATAACAAAAGTCAGGAAACTTCTCATCCTTGCTTACCATACAACGAAGCGCGCTTCAACTGTTATTCATCACATGTTACAAATGTCCGTTGGGTTTGAATTTGAATCTTGGTTTAAGACCTTCAAAACAATGAGTTTTCCACGGTCCCACACAACAAACCTTTCTAGCAAAACATATTTGGTTCACACGAAATCTTAGCTTGAAGCATTCTCTATAAAGCCGTATCAAAACAATTCTAAATATAGACATGGATCACACCCATATCACGTGTAAGTATTACGTGTTTATTGGTTGGAAAACTGACCAATTGCAAGGGTCTACAAAACGCCCCCATAGCCATAGATGTTTTTGACGGATTTTTGATTGACTGACAAAATTATTTAGAGGAAATTGACAGACCAACTGCCACATCAAATAACATAATACAGGATTGAAAAAGACGTATAAAGGTAAATTTATACCTATTTAACATATTTTGTTATTATATTTCAATCCGGGAGTACTCACAAAATGAAAAAAAAAACAAAACAAAAAAACAACTGTATATAGTTTTAACTCAGAAAAAGAACTGGGCGGGCTGTCGAAAGATGAGTTATTACGTTACGTTATAGAATGAATTTACGGGCGAAGATTGATTTGTAGAAAACTAATAAACTGCAACGATGATTACGTATGTAAATGTACGTTTTAGAATATCTTTTAAATACAAAAATTAAAGTTTAAATCATTTCCTTTCCAACGGTGTTTGTCTTTTTGAGATTGGGTGATTTTTAGTTTGTCAAATATTCTATACAATCATGCGTTACAAACGTGTTAGAGTGACAGCACGCTTCGTGCTGTCTGCCGGTTCTAGGGATAATATACACACATTTGGTACAATTGCGGCTCGGCCTTTTCTAATAAGTGTTCACTACATGTTACGCTAAGGCAAATAGTTTGGCACAAAGCAGAGGATAAGTTAAATTATAGTCAATTAACCTCGAAACTAAAACTATAAGTGGGAAGAATTAAATAAAATTACTTTTAGGAGAAAATAAATTCATCAGCTCACTGGAAAGGCAAAACTATATGGGAGTTTTAAGAGAGCATGGATTTAGAGGTCAATCATAATATATGTCCATTTAGTAAATCAAAGTCCTTGTTTTATTCTAAAATTTAAAATGGTGTCTTAAAAAGAAAATATTTAAATACAAAGAACTTATGAAATAAAATAACACAACATAGGTTTACACCTTATACAGCAGTTTTGCGCACAGTATTGTACGTTGCGTGTACTATATAAATGTATCCATAACACTAAACACACTGAATAAATATTATAAATAAATTAATTAAGTGTATTTATTTCTTACTTGCATGTCAGCTATTAATCTAACAAGGCAAATATGCTTTACCTCTCATAAAAGTTGTCTCACGAAGCATTTATTTCCATTAATTAAAGATTCTATGTCCTGTTGGTAGCAGATTCTGTTTTAAATACTAGAAACTACGCGCTTCGATGGGGACGACTCAGACCCTATATTTAGTTATGTTTCCAACTTCTTTAAACGATAATAATCATAGAAATGGTTTAGAATTGTTTTTCTTAGAAACCCCCCTATCTTCTACTATCATGAAAACTAATAAAGGTGTTGCCGGATTAGTTAACATTGATCACGAAAGCTACCTGACAGTGTTGTCAGATACAACGAAATCATCACAGACATCGTTTCCACTGCTACTTCATATTCTATGATAAATTATTTACTATTTACTATGACATTGTAAAATTTTAATACAATTAATGGTTTTACATTATATTACATTCGTGATGGTTTAGTGTAGTGATTTAGCGTGTTGATTTTTGGAGTTTGTTAATTGCTAAAATCATATTCTATGATTCAAACTATTATTAATAAAGGTTTACTGATGAGGTGCCGAGGTGCCTGCTCAAATCTATATGTTTATGTCATACGAATAGCTTTTTCTGTTTTATTTGTGTTTAGTCCTAATTTATTTCATACTAAGTTAGGATGGCACCGTATAGCCACGGAGGAGTATAATGTAAACTACAAACGTTATTAATTTCGCGTGAGGTTTATTTATGAAGTACTGGGTTTTGTTGTGTTGTTAGTAAATGTTTTTGTCACCTGACGATGCAAAATAACATTTATAAAACAAGTGTCGTTTAGTTTAAACAAAACTATAATTTGAAATCAAAACAGAATATTAACAGAATATTATAATTAAATTCTTTAATTTAGCTACATAATGATTATTTACATCATTATCAGACTGTGTAGGCCTACATTAATTTAAAATTGATTCTTTTAATATTTATATTCATCCAATATGGCTTAAAATAAAATTAGCTTTCTTTCATATTTATTTTACTTTGATTGTTTAAACATATACATATTTGCCTGCACTTTCCTTATTCTGTTTATTGCAACCAATATTTTAAACCGTACACACATTTATGAATATAGCCTAAGCTGCACTTTAAAACAAGTAAATGTAGATTACTTGTCAATTGTATTGTACATATTTTGTTTAGTCTTAGATGTAGTTTCTTAAGTTGTATTGTCTTTCTTGTCACATTTACCTTCCAATTTAAATCTAAATGTGGCCACTCAAAGTCTAAGTAGATCTAGCCATATCCCCAAGGAAGTACACTCTCCATGTATATCCATTGTCTAGACTAGACTAATGCATTGTTGCCGTACTTGGATGTTTATTTTGGTACGTTAGAGATTTGTGTTAATAAATAGTACAAATATAAAGTAAAGAGACCTAAATAAACAAATTTATAATGTTTTACTGGAAATGGTTTTGTGGTATTAATGTACTAAAAGTACAAACGAGATACTAACTTTTACAGTTTATTTTGACCTTTGTAAGTATGCTATTGTTTTGTAACTACGTTTCTGGCTGTTATCATCAACATCTATAAAAACAAAAAATTATTGTTATTTAAAATAAATCAAAAAATGTGTCATGTGGGTGGATTTTATTGCATTGTATACACGGTCGCCGATAACGTTCTATGGCCGTTCATATTTATTAGATTGTACTTTTTAAGGTATTTCATAATTCATAAAAGATTATTCCTCAAGTATTTAAATCTTAAGTCATTGTTTAGCTACTATACACAAGAAACTTTTTTTGCTAATCTAAAATCGTAATTTAAATTTTCACGTTGATACGTGCATTCAGTAAACAAAGGCCAAGAATAAAAGCCTTAAAATTTTGTGTGAAATTCAAAATGATAATACGCAGTTTATAAACTTTACAATACGGTAAATAAACATACAAAACGTTAAAATAATCTGGTTAGTGTATGTACCGTAAAGTGTGCATTATCAGTTTTTGTCCTTCACATTTACATACACTAATACTTTGTTTTCTTGTTAATTTTTCAAAGTAGCAGAACATACAAACTTATTCAATTATAACCACTTAAGATTAATTACAAATAACTTATTTAATTAGAAGTAAAAATAATTCACAGTGTGATTGGAGTGCGCATGTGTTAAATTTTAATTGACGCTTAATAAATACAAACAGCGGACTAAGATAATCTACTATAACTGTCCTGTTATAGTACTTATGCGCACATTTAATTAACCCTTTCAGGACTCACGGTACTTTTAAGTACCACTACTTGTTGAGACCTATTTCTACATAAATAACTGATATATAACCCATTAGAGGACTGAAGGTACTTCAGAGTACTATTACCATCCTCTAAAATATAAATTTCTGCTAGTATTTTCAATTTTTGCTAACAGATTGTAGCACTGACTGGTACTGTGTCCATGGTAACCGACTGATTTATAAACCCAATTTTTATCATTTTTTTATAATGTGATACAATTAAATTTTCGTCATACTTCTTACAAAATTGAATTCTTTATACATTTATGTAGTCTATCCATATTTTATTTAGCCCTGTAAAGGTGTGTGACAATATTTACAAACTAAATTGCAAGTGGTACTTTTTAGTACCTTCAGGACTCTATGGCAACAGCAGTGCTATAAACAGCTGTTCAGTTTTCTTCTGTTGTGGGTTATTTTTTGTGAATAAAAATTAGTGTAGGCTGTGAGCAACAGTGTTATTCAATTAGTGGTTAATTATGGATCGAGATAATATCTTGGCTGACGAGGATATTGAAAATATCCTTATTGAAGAGATACCTGACGTGAATGTGCTTTCAGATGCCAGTGATGATGACTTTTGTGATGAAGATGAATGGTTATGTACAGGTAGTGGAGACATATTAGTTAGGCCTATAAATGAACATAATTTAATCCGGAATAGCATCCCTAGCCTAAAAGGAACAAAGCCAAATAACAGTGAATTGGAAGAGATCATTACTAACAGTGCCGAGCAGGCAAGTCTAAGTGACACTATAAGATTTAGGCCTAGGTTAGGTAATATTGAATTAGTTCAAAGTTCAAATGATTGCATATTGCAGGAAACAAGACCTAATCCTAGCCAAGAAAAAATCACCGCAGACCATAATGAAGAAACCGCCATAGGCCGTAGTGAGGACACCAATGTTTTAGGCCTAGACCAATCATCGGTGAATAATTTTGACAATGTATTTAATGACTTGATTGCTATAGGCGCCTATGAAAATGTTGAAAATCCTGACAACAATCAAATAATAGCTTTGGTTGAGCCCAGTGAACCCACAAGCATTGCAAGCAGCTTGAACAATCTTGAAGAAAAAAAGCCTGGCCAGAATAAAAACAATAAGATAGTAGGATCCAAAATCAATCCAAAAAAGAGGGTGAAAGACCAAAAGAAAACTAAAAGTAAGCTTAAATCTAAGAAAGATGATAACGACCAGAAAAAGGTAGCAAAAAGAGATGACATCAACCGCAAGTGGAAGAAGAAGGACCTAACTACAACGGTTCCTACTTATAATGACAATGAAGGTGAGAAAATTGTCATTACTTACTAATACTAATTTTATAAAAGCTTAGCCTAATATATATTTTTTATGTATAAGTCCATCACGCCTTTTCTTCAATTCTTTTACCAGCCTTAACGGCAACATACACACTAATTTTAATCTTTCAATTGCCATTTATTATTAGATTGTTTTGTATACAAATTTGTTAACTTCTACCACAATCCGCAAAGGAACTTCGTTCCAATAAATTCTATGAAATAAATACTCTTGATTACTGCAGGACCTAAATGTTCTGTTCCTTTCCAGGCCCTGTTGAAGGACAGTTTGAAGGATGCAAAACAGCCACAGAAGTGTTTTTAAAGTTCTTCGATAAACACATCGTAAGACACCTTGTTTTCCAATCCAACTTATATGCTACTGAAAGAGGTAAGAACCTTAATTTAAAAGAAGAAGAACTTCTAGTATTCATCGGTATTAACTTTCTTATGGGGTACCATGTAATCCCTTCATTGAAGAACTATTGGTCCACATCAGATGATTTGAATGTGAGACCTGTATCATCTGCTATGACTAGGACAAGATTTGTTGAAATTTTATCAAACCTTCACATAAATGACAACAGTACCATTACTCCTCAAACAAAAGATAAATTGCACAAGCTGAGGCCTTTTATTGATATGATCAACAAAAAATTCAAAACTCTGTATAATGGTACACGTGAACTTAGTATTGATGAATCAATGATCCTTTTCAAAGGGCGCAGTTCACTAAAACAGTATAATCCTAAAAAGCCCATAAAACGAGGCTACAAGCTATGGTGCTTAGGTGACCAAAAAGGCTATATATTAAATTTTGAAGTTTACCAGGGAAAAAATGAAACTGTGGAAAATGAATTTAAGGAATACGGTTTGGGCGAACGGGTTGTACTGTCACTAACTAAAGAACATTGGGGTAAGGGACGTATAGTTGTTTTTGACAACTACTTTTCATCTATTCCTCTTTTAGAGAGGCTGAAAAATGAACAAGTTTTGGCTTGTGGAACGCTAAGAAGTGCCAGAGCAGGCATACCTGACATGAAATCAGATGCATATTTAGAACGAGGATCTTGGGACCATCGCTATTCAAGTGCTGATGTTGGTATTTTTAAGTGGAAAGATAGCAAGTCAATTTTACTTATTTCAAATTACCATGGAACAGAAGAAACTAAAGTAAAACGGACTCAAAAAAATGGCTCTAGAATAGATGTTAAATGCCCACAGGTTGTAAAGGATTACAACATACTGATGGGAGGGGTCGATCTTGCTGATCGCTACAGAGCTCTCTACAACGTTGATAGAAAATCTGTCAAGTGGTGGCATAGATTGTTTTGGGGTTTGATGGACATTACATTTGTGAATTCCTATGTCATTTATGGAATTTTGTTTGAACAAACTACAGTTCTAGAATTTAGACGGATGGTTGCAAAGGGCCTAATGAGTTACACTACAACAAAAAGAAAGAGAAGATCGGTTGAGGACATTGCTGTAGGATCTTCTTCTGTAAAGCGACGGAAAAGTGAGTTCTCCGTCCCAAGAGACGTCCGTCTGGGAAACAAAGGGGTCCACTGGCCGATGTTCGACAACAAGCGTGGGCGCTGTGAGGTCTGCAGCAAGAAAAAGATTCAGTCTAGGCCTCACAGTAAATGCAGCCATTGTAAAGTGTTTTTATGTATCAATGACAAGAAAAACTGTTTTGCCGACTTCCATGAAGTTCTCCTCTAGAGGCTCTACATTGTATTTCATGTTCACAAAATAAATATTTTTGTATTTTTCTAGATATTTAAAAAAGTTTTGTCATGTTACATTGTTTTATTTTGCTTTATAAATCTGATATAATAAAATCTATATTATGGCAAAGAGTTCTGGCGGTACTTATTTGTACCATAAGAAAACAACCTATAATTGTCATAAAGGACTGTCGGTACTTTAAAGTACCATGTCAAAAAAGTATATTAATAAATATTTTTATGTTATATAAAAAATATCCTACCTAAAATGAACCAATTTAAACCCAAAAAAAGGAGAAAAAATAGTTCTTTAAAATTTTTTGATAAGTTGGTCCTGAAAGGGTTAAGCTCACGTACTGATGATACTTGGGAAGAATTAAACTATTTTTTTTTCAAACATAGTTTTAAACCTGGTCAGATAAGCTACACTAAATTCAGAAAAACGCTTTTTTAAATCTGATCAG
>JAGFPH010003969.1:0-10334 GCA_018207615.1 Philaenus spumarius | reverse complement strand
TTATTATTTAATAAAATGGAAATGTATTTAAGAATAAACCCAGATAATCTACATTTATTATTAACTAAGATGGAAATTTAATTAAAAATAAACCCAGATAAACTACATTTATTATTAACTAAGATGGAAATCTATTTAAGAATAAACCCAGATAAACTACATTTATTATTAACAAAGATGGAAATGTATTTAAGAATAAACCCAGATAAACTACATTTATTATTTTAAAATGGAATTGTATTTAACAGTAAACCCAGATAAACTACATTTAATATTTACTAAGGTGGAAATTTATTTAGGAATAAGCTACATTTATTGTTTACTAAGATGGAAATTTATGTAGGAATGAACTACATTTATTATTTACTAAGATAAAAATTTCTTTAGGAATAATCTCAAAACAATACATTTATTATTTACTAAAATGGAAATTAATTTAAGAATAAATCCAAAAATACCATATTCATTACTTACTAAGATTTAAATGTATTTAAAAAGTAACACAGATAAACTACATTTATTATTTACTAGGATGTAAATTTATTTAAAAAAAACCAGATAATATAATTAATTATTTACTAAAAGGTAAATTTATTTTAGAATATACTATAAAAGAACTACATTTATTTTTTACTGAAAAAAACAATAATGTTAGAATGTACTCTCAGAAACTGTATTAATTATATCCTGTGAAATATTATATCAGAAAATACATAGAAAACTACATTAATTTATTATTTACTAAAACAAATTTAATTGAGAATATACTTAGAGAAACTACATTCATTATTTACCAAGAAATTTATTTATTCTAAACTAATCAAATTAGTAACCAGAAGATAAACTTTTCTTTATATTTTCGCAGAAAATATAAATATATAATTATTTTAGAAATGTTTATCCTAGGATTTACGAGTAATAACTAAATAATAATAATTAATTAAAATATGTATATATCTTAAAATATATTACGAGAAAATATATTCCTTATCAATTAAGAGATGTATTTATCTTAAGAACAAACACAGAAAAAAATCAATTATTTATTAATATATGTATTTATTTTAGAATATAATCAGTTTAACTACGTTAATCATTTACTAAGAAAATCATTTAACTTAGAATATCCATGAGAAATTACTATAGTTAGTTACTAAGAAATGTATTTGTAGTAGAATATTTTATTTAGAGGAAGTGCTTTCATTATAATAAGACAAATTTAATTTTATCAATATTATTATACTCCGACTAACTAAATTAATTTTGTATTAAGAAATAAATTTATCTTATGTCCTATTTAGAAAAACTATATTTATTATTTACTAAAAAATAATCTTATAATGTATTCAGAGAAACTACATTAATTATTTAGTAAGCAAAATATTCATTTTAGAATATACTCAGATATACTGCAATAAATATTTGATAAATAAAAAAATGTATCGAAGAATATTCTAATAGCAATTACAACAATTATTTACTAATAATTATTATCTAAATTTATTTTTAGGATATACACAGGGAATTAAATAATGTAGATTATCAGAATAAGATAGCTTAGGATTTAAGCAAGAAACTTAATACATTTTTAATTACGATGTATATTAATTTTTAGAATCTTAGAAAAATTATATTTATAATTTATCAGGAAACTAGTTTATATTAGAATATACATTCGGAAAATCGCTACTTTCCTTATTTATTATTAGATGTATTTATCTTAGGATAAATTAATTTAAGAATGAACTCAGTAAACTACATTAATTTTTTACCAAGAGATAAATGTTTTTTTCAGAATGTAGCCGGAGATACTAAATTTATTATTTATTAATAATTGCATTTATATCAGAGAAACTACATTTATTGTTTCACAAGAAAAACACTAAACTTAGAACAAACTCTCAGAAACAACATCAATTATTTAATAAAATATCAATTTATCTCCGAAAATACACAGAGAAACTACATTAAATATTTACTAAAACATACATTTAACTTAAAACATACTCAGAGAAACTACATTAATTATTTACTAATAAAAACAATAAACTCTCAGAAACTACCTTAATTATTTCCTAACATATGCATTTACCTCAGAAAATATACAGAGAAACTAAATTAAGTATTTATTTAAACATAAATGTAACTTAAAACTTACTCAGAGAAATTATATTAATTATTTACTAAAAGGGTAATTTATTTTAGAAATACTCAAAGATACTACATTTTTATTGTTTACCAATGAAAACCCATAAACGTAGAATAAACTCTCAGAAACTACCTTAATTATTTCTTAACATATGAATTTATCTCAGATAATACAGGTCCACTAAATTAAATATTTACATAACATACATTTAACTTAAAACTTACTCAGAGATTCTACATTAATTATTTACTAAGAGGGTAATTTATTTTAGATATTCTCAGAGAAACTACATTTATTGTTTACCTATGAAACACAATAAACGTATAATAAACTCTCAGAAACTAACTTAATTATTTTATAAAATATTCATTTATCTCAGAAAATACATTGAGAAACTACATAAAATATTTACTAAACATACAATTAACTTAAAAGTACTATTAGAAACTACATTAATTAATTATTTACTAAGAAATTAATTTATTTCAAAAATATATTTTGGTAAACTAAATTCAATATTTGTTTAAGAGATGTACTCAACTAAATAAATTATAATTACAAAATATATTTATATTAGGATATACGCAGGGAAACTAAATAAATAATGATTGATAAGACGATCTTACCAATAATATTCAAAGAATATAGTTATATTATTAATTAAGAGATGTACATTTCATAGGATATACGTAGAGAGATTAATCAAATTAATGTTTAGGAGATTTACTTTTCTTATGATATACTCAGATAAAATACGTATAATATTAATTTAGAGTTGCATTTATCATAGAATATACTCAGAGAGTCTAAATACGTTTTTAATTAAGAGATGTACTTATCTTAAAATATACCTAGAGGAACTCCATGAATTACTGTATGTATTAAGAGTTGCATTTTATTATTTTTGTACCTTTTAACTATATATTTGTTTAATTACTTTAATTTGGAAATTGAATAGTATTAGGTTTAATTTTATTAATAGGCGTTACAATGGACATGGAAAACAAGCTCTTGAATTTCATTAGGACATGTAAATTATTTGCGATTGTTTAGATCCTTCCTCTATATTGATCCTATAAGTTTCAATAAGTTTTTGAACGGACAAAATCTAACAGCATATCTGATTAGTAGGCAAATGATTTCATTCGTCTTACTTTATTTAGAATTTTATATTTTGGCTCGGCCGATCTGCATAACTAGTTCAAAAGGCACATGAGAAAGTGGTTAGTCTATTGAATGTTTTATTTCTGATTAAGTAACAATAATGCTATTTGAATAAATTCTTCTACTGCAAAACTAAACGAGACAATTCAGAAGTAGTCAGGTAAAATTTGAAGCAGGTGGATAGAGATGGGGCGGGAAAGAAAGAGATTATCTCAGATAAATAAGGATATAACAAGTCAGTTAAATGTAAACTCAACGGGATAAGTAAACTTTGATTTGATCCCTTTGAAATCCTTATCAGTTGCGAATCAACATTTATGCGTTTAAACTTTCATACTTTGAGAATTGCTGATCAGATTTAAAAAAGCGTTTTTCTGAATTTAGTGTAGCTTATCTGACCAGGTTTAAAACTATGTTTGAAAAAAAATTGTTTAATTTTTCCCAAGTATCATCAGTACGTGAGCGTAATTAAATGTGCGCATAAGTACTATAACAGGACGGTTATAGTAGATTATCGTAGTCCGCTGTTTGTATTTATTAAGCGTCAATTAAAATTTAACGCATGCGCACTACGATCACACTGAGAATTATTTTTTATATATCAGCTGTGACTCAACTTTTATAAGTTTGAACTTTCGTAGCTCAAGCCCTGCTGATCTGATTTAAAAAATATGTTTTTCTGAATTTTGTGCGGCTTATCTGACCAGGTTTAAAACTATGTTTGAAAAAAAAACAGTTCAATTCTTCCCAAGTATCATCAATACGTGAGCGTAGTTAAATGTGCGCATAAGTACTATAACAGGACGGTTACAGTAGATTATCGTATTCCGCTGTTTCTAATATTTCAATGGTCAAGTTAAAATTTAACTCATGTGCAATTCGATCACATTGTGAATTGCTTTTTTTTTAAACCTAACAAATTAAATATTTGTAATCAATATTAAGTGGTTATAGTTAAATGAGTTTGTATGTGTGAAAAATGAGCATGACAACAAAGTACTGGTGTCAAATGAGAAGAGCAAAAACTGATAATGTACACTTTACTGTGCTTACACTAACCAGAATATTTTAACGTTTTCTAAGTTTATTTACCGTATTGTAAAGTTCAAAAACTGACTATTATCATTTTGAATTCCACACAAAACTTTAAAGCCTTTATTCTTGGCCTGGGTTTACTAAATGCAACTATAAACGTGAAAAATAACTTAAGATTTAAATCCTCGAGGAAAAATGTTTAATAAAATAATACCATAAAAAGTTAATCTAATCAATGTGAACGGCCATGGAAAGTTATGATCGATAGTGTATATAATGAAATAAAATCCATCCACATGGCACATTTTTTGATTTATTTTAAATAATAATATTTTTTTGTTTTTATAGAGGTTGATGATAACAGCCAGAAACGTAGTTACAAAACAATAGCATACTTACAAAGGTCAAAATAAACTGTAAAAGTTAGTATCTCGTTAGTACTTTTAGTATATAATACCACAAAACCATTTCCAGTAAAACATTATAAATTTGTTATTTAAGTTTCTTTACTTTGTATTTGTACTATTGACACAAATCTCTAACGTACCAGAATAAACACAGATCCTCTCCAAGTCCGGCAACAATGCATTAGTCTAGACAATGGATATACATAGAGAGAGCACTTTCTTGGGGATATGGCTAGATCTACTTAGACTTTAAGTGGCCACATTTAGATTTAACTTGGAAAGGAAATGTGACAATAAAGACAATACAACTTAAGAAACTACACCTGAGAGTATACAAAATATGTACAACACAATTAATTGACAAGTAAACTACATTTACGTGTTTTAAAGTTCAGATTCGTATTAATAAATGTGTACTAAAATATTGGATGTAATATTTTAATAGATCTTAAATTTAAGAAATTTGTTTATATAGAAAAAGGAAAGTACAGATCAAATTGGCGAACGTTTAAAACATGTTTGAAACAATAAAGGTAAAATAAAATATGAAAGAAAGCAAATTTAATTTTAAGTCATATAGGATTAATAAAAATATTAAATAAATCGATTTTAAATTAATGTAGGCCTACACAGTCTGATAATGATGTAAACATTAATTATGTATTATGTAGCGAAAGTGAAGAATGTAATTATAATTCTGTTATGACACCGCCATCTAAGTTTTTGATTTCAAACTATATTTTTGTTTACAGTAAACGAAACTTGTTTTATAAAATAATGTTACTGTGCATCGTCTGGCGATAAAAACATTTATTAACAACACAAAAAAACTTTAATAGAATTTCATCTATATAGTAAAAATGAATTTCTGTTCCTTTGTAAGCGCATCACTTGAGAACGGCTGGACCAATTTGGCTATTTTTTGTTTTTAAATGTTTGTAATAGCCCGAACTAGGTTTTTATATAAAGAATAATTTTAAATGTTTCATGAAAAAGTTTCAAATTTGGAAAAACTAAACAGCTTTTTTTGTATGGACTCAATACCATAGCGCACAAAAACAGCTGTTCGTATAAAATGCTTAGTAACACATATTTTTTTACATTAATTACCATAGCAACTTTACTCAGCATTTTATAATTAGTTTATTATTCTTCAAAACCAACAGCTTTTTTAGGTTAGACTGACCAACTTAAAGCAAACAAAAATCAACTAAAACAGCTTATTATATTTTAATTCAATTCAAACCTTGGTTATTACATAATATATATAAAACAGCTGTGTTGGATCAAAAACTGAACATGAATTTAGGTTAGACCTACAATGAACCAAAACACGTTTATTTGCAACCAATTTAGAATCAGGTTTTTAACAATTCTTCACAACTATCAGTTTTTTTTAGATTAGGTAAAAGCAAACAAAAGGTTTATTGTATTATCTATGAAGGTTTACAAACTATAAATATAAATTTGTCTAGTATATTCTTAAGTGGCGTAAAAACCATGTTGCAATTTGATTACTTAAGTCAATGTAATGAAATGGAATATCTACCCTTTAAATTAAATCAAGCAATAGCGAAGCATTGCTGGGTCCACTAGTTGACAATAAAATTCAACCTATCCTTTGCCTTGTGTACATAATATTTGCCTTATCATAACATGTAGTGAACACATATTAGAAAAGTCCGAGCCTTGGTTGGAGAGAGAGAGAGAGAGAGAGGGAGAGAGGGGGAGAGAGAGAGAGAGAGAGAGAGAGAGAGAGATAGCAAGCGGTCAATTGTGGGGAGATTCGGTTGTTTGTATGGTCCATTGTGGGGAGAAAGTCCATTGTGGGGATATCCCCACAATGACCTACACCTTTTTTTTATCGTAATACGTTATTTAGGCGGTAATAAACATTTCCCGCTGAAAATTTCGTAAAAAAAAAATATCCCCACATTAGACCTTAGGGCGAGAGGCTTAGTTCGGGAGAGAGGCCACCAGGGCTGCGCTGATTGCAGTTCTCTCTTGCCCAAAAGAGATAATTTCCCGTGGTCAATTGTGAGGAGATGTTCTTTGATTGGTTAGTTCAAATTTAAGAGAGACAAACTAGCTGTATCGTCCCTTGTGGGCCTGTAAATATGACAACATCGCACAGCGTTGCCATTTTCCTAAACCTAGAATGATTACTGTTGTGAACTCGAGCCGTACCTCCTGCCTTCTGTTGATTGTCTCTCCTCACTTTACGCGATAGTACATTGTGGGCCTAACACACTTGTACAGCGTTGGATCCGAGCAAATGCTTAGTGTACTTAATTTTTCTATGTTCTTTAATTTTATTGAATGATAATTATCACTTATGCTAAATAAATTAAACTAAACATAATTGTTACATTATTTTTTGAATGTAAATTTGTAACTAACACTGTGCATGTACTGCGAGTAAACGCTGTTGCTATGTCGTATGTACACAGTTACAAATTCTGTTATATAAAAGAAAGTTTTCCCCGCCATTCTGTTGTTGCCTCCACGCGATGTCAGAACGGAAATCAATTAATACATCCTCAACCCCGACCTTTATCCTGTCTTTTAGTTCGATGTCTTGTACTTTTGTCAAAATTGTAAACATTTTAAAAAGTATTAAATTTTCTCTATATGTTTATACAAGGAGTTCCAAAAGTATGGGACCTTTTCAGAAACTTTTATACAACGGAAAGTAGAAAGATGGAAATTTGGGAATGTCTTTGGCTGATTAGTAACTACTTTTATAATCTTTCAAGACCCTCCCCCTCTCCTCACAGAAGGGCTCTGTGGGGGGCAATTCAAATTTTTGTATGTAAATATACGCTTTGTGACACATCAATTTTGTTGTCCTTAAATCACAAACATTTTAATACGAAGCAAATTAAGGTACGACAACCCTATCGAAAATGGCGGCCGGAATACTTTTTTCAAAAAAATCTGGACCAAACAAATTTTTAACCATTTAAAATGGAAAAATGATTTTGTTGGATATGATTTTGAATTAATAGTTAATTAAAGGTTTATAACCTATAACATTTTGTTGTCTATGGTAACAACTGAATAATTTGAATGAATAATTTCTAATTAATATTATTAGACTGTATTTAATTTGCCAGTTTGGACAGTTTTTATTTTTATTTGCAATTAATTTCCCAGTTGAAAATATGATTTTGAAAGTTAAATTCAAAGAGGGACAATACAAATTTAGTGTATAGAGTGTAATTGGATTTGAATAGAGAAGACAAAATAGAGAAGCTCAAAATAAAATTAATGTTGAAGTACTGAAAAGTCGTAGTAGCTGATACCGTACGCATATTCAGAATAAAGATACGGTAACCAGAAGAGATCCAAACAGACATCACTCTTCCATTCCTGTGAATCTTCTGACAAAAAATATAAGTGCACCTGGTGTTTAGATGCCATAAGATCAAGATGCCGAACACATAATTTCACTTTGCGCTTAATGAATCCAAAGTAATAAAAAATATTATTTCCTGGTGTTTTTTAACTTATGATTATCAGCTTATTTTATAATATAATCGTTCACGTTCAACAATCAGTAATAATTTGTATACCGTAAACTAGCGCTTATTTTAAGATAAGACAAAATAATCTAAAATATAAATCACTTTTACTTTTTGTACTGATCTATTTGTGTTTTCTCACGTTCTTCACGGCTTTGAAAACACCTGGTTTTGTCGAAGAGTTTAGTTATAAATATTTTAGGTTTTCATTGTTATTAACAATACGGACTACGAAAACCTTGATTTACTCTACTGTAGGGCTATTCTTAAAAAGTACTGAACCGATTTTGATGCTGTATTTACCACAGAATAAATTTTATCTTTGAAAAAAAAGCCTGATATTTCTATTTCTTTTCCTTTGCTAGTTACATGCTAATGTCAGTGTAAAAATTTCACAGAAGTACAGAAACATATAATATTTAGAAACTGGACATGACAATAATAACCGTCTTTATGGTAATATTTGCTTAGTTTGCAAATAATACCAATACAAATTACGCTAGAGGGCCATTTAAAACGGAATTCATTCGGTTTACAATTTATATTGTAACGTGGTCACACTTCCCACAATTTTTTCCGTGACAACTGTCTGAGATTTATAAAAGAAACGATTACATCAAATAAAAACAATTCAAATACATAATGAATTATTTAAAATATATGTATTCCTTCCGCTTGTCAGTTTATGTATTTAAATTGTTTTTATTTGATTTAATCGTTTATATACATTTATACTAGCAGACTAATGTTGGTCTTAGTATCAGTGTATAGGGATTCCATATAATTACAGGCCATAGATAAGTCATTTAATAACATGTGTGCGAAGTATCGTCCATATTGGTCAATTAGTTACCAAGACATCAATTCCTAACCGCAGGTATCCTCGGTAGCCTCTATTGGCCCAATATAATAACTGCAAGTCTTTCTTTTATCGCCTGTAACTAAAAAAAACGATTTGACATAGAAAGACATAGTTTGAAGTATTCTATATAGAAAATACGGAATTTTTACTAGGATTAATCGTTTTACGACTTCATTTTCCTACCCTGAAAACAACATAAATATTTTGATCTTCCTAATAAAATTTTATTCCAAATTGGGATCCCATATCATTACAGACGATAAATGTTTATATTTTAACATGAAAAATGTTCTAAAACAATAGTATGTGTATATATTATAACCACACAAATACTAAACATGCATTACAAACGTGTTAAACAACATTTTTGTTTTGATTTGATACCTATCGAAGTCGGTAGAAAATGTATGACTGATCACATGATATTCAAATCGAAAATTGCATTACAAATTCAGATATTTTAGTTCATAAAGATATCTCAAACGGGTTGTAAGTTATAGTCGATTTACTTCAAGCGTGTACATTTTTGAAAGTTAAATGGGTTAAATGCTTAGGTTTCGCCTATTTTTGGTTGTATGTGTTAACCTAATTAATATTTTAACTCGCAAAATGTTCTAAAACAATAGTATGTGTATATTATAACCATACAAATACTAAACATGCATTAGAAACGTGTTAAACAAAATTTAACTGTAGATAGAATTTTTACATGTAGACCCACCTAGCGTTTCCTCTTGTTTCTAATATTGTAAATTTGTTGTTATAATATAGTATATGAAAATTTTCCGTTTTGATTGAATTTTTACACAGATGTTTAAACTGAAATTATTAATATATGTCTAAATTTTAAAAACGATTGATACAAATTATAGATATTATGGTATGAACATCATATCTGTTATCTTAAAAAAAGTCTTCGTTAAATCGAAGTCTGTATAAAATGCATGACTGATTACATGATATTCAAATTAACCTAAGTTGTCGAGAATGTTAATGGAAATTCAAATAGGTTTAGTTTATAAAGTATCTCATACGGTTTTTCAGTTATAATCGACTAGCTGGCACGACCCGGCTTTGCACGGATAGACAAATCAAAGTTAGATGTATATTAACAAAAAATATATTATATCAATAAATATATTACACTATGTATTTCTTATGGGGATTTTTAGTAACTTTTACCCCCCCCCCCC
>JAGFPH010003968.1:122524-133048 GCA_018207615.1 Philaenus spumarius | reverse complement strand
ATACCTTCATTCCCTGATTATGCCTTTTTGTCCCGTCGGTTATGTCCCATCCGTTACAGATGAAAAATTATTATTTCTTCAATTTGATAATGTTGATGGCAGAAATTAATATACTGTAATAAGCTATGCAATCTCATAATTATTCAGAATATTTAGTATTGTGATGACTTCTTTAATAGAACTGAAATATCAACAAAAAGGACAACAGCTCACCACTCCGTTCCATTTTGTGTCCAGTCCGTTACAAATTTTCTAACTCAAACTGCTCTTACCCTACAAATAAGTTTTAATAATCTCTTAGATGATGATATAAATTAACTCTTTTTAAAACTACACAAATATGGTCAAAGTTAAATTAAAGTTTGTCATTTAAGCTAAATGTTATTCTGGAAGTAAAAAAAACATGAAAAGTGTGTCCCTCCGGTACAAAACAATGGCTGTTTACTATAATCCTGTGCGAAGGTATTTTTGGAACAGTTCCCGGAACGAGGAAAAAATCCATATGAACCTCCCGACAAATAAATGTTGTTTTTATCCATTAACCAAGGTAATTCCATAATTTCTACCACATTTATATTTTTATAAAAATTCTTGGGGAAACCTCTGCGTGCTCCGCACGCCAACCCCGTTGGAACCTTCTATACACATAATCGTGTTACGTTTTCTTCATAATAAAGGTGTATTATTAATAATAACACCAAAGCTAAGATGGTAAATAATGTTAAATGTTTAAATAAAATTATTTCGTATATTTTATAACATCAGTTATAATAAAAGTTAGAAGAACCCGTCTGTGCTTTAATAAAAACCTAACGTAAAAGTTGTAAATACAAATAGTGGCTTCAAAGTGTGAAATAAGGTGTTCTTGGAAAGATTAGAGCAAACAGCTGTTTTACCTGTTATTTTATTTAATTAGTTGCTTTGGCCTAATCAGTCTAGGATTAACCTAAGAATTTTTTCCTACTAAATTTACAAATATTGAAATTAAAAATGATTTTATCAAAATGAATTATAAAATAAGTTATTCCGGGATAGTGAAGCTTTTTATTAGTAGAACTATGTTTTCAATCGGTTCGGTAGTTCCAGAGAATATCCCCTGCATACAAACAAATAAATCTTTCCTCTTTGTAATGTTCAATATGGGGTTTTCCACTCTTTGTTGTCTGAATTTAAAATGTTATTAAGCAATGCATAGAATGATAGTTAAACCATTGCATATAGTTCTTAGAAGGCACTCCAGCAGAGATGTGACCTAAAAGGTTTGCTTACCTCCTGCTGTGAATGTTCTAGTCTGTATTTTAAATTGTATATTTAATGTTGGCTTTGGGTATTACTTGAAATAATCTTAACGCTTTGGCTTAACTATGTACATTATTTACAAGTTAAATCCGTTGCCTCGTTGGAGATTTGTAAATTGTAATGCAACGAGATTACATTTTGAAAGTAATTTATTTATGAATGCACTTTTTAATACAGGTTATTGAGGACAAACTTAATCCATTAATTTTTGTCATTCTATATCATTTCTGTAATTTTTGAAGTGAAAACTTCTATAGGCGCACCACGTCTAAAAATTGGTGATGGTGGACCGGATTTTACCGTCACGCTTTTCCCGACACGCGTCACCCTCTAACTATATATAGTACACGTGTGTATACAGCAGAGTATATATTTTACTCCGTAACACCTCTGAAATGGACATTTTGCTTCCTCATTTAGTAGGCCTAAGTTGTGTGAAAATAGTTTAATTGGTAATACCTCTGAAATTTACGTTTGCTCCCTCATTTCGTAACTTGTGTCAACATAGTTTACTTGGCAAACCTCTGAAATGTGCATTGTCCTTCCTCATTTAGTAAGTTGTGTTCAAATAGTGTAATTGGTAATACCTCTGAAATGGAAATTGTGCTTCCTCATTTCGTAAGTTGTGTTAAAATAGTTTACTTTTTAATACCTCAGAAATTAACGTTTGCTTCCTCATTTCGTAACTTCTGTTAAAATAGTTTACTCGGTAATACCTCTGAAATGGACTTTGTGCTTCCTCATTTAGTAAGTTGTGTTAAAATAGGTTACCAGTAAAACCTCTGAAATAGACATTGTCCTTGCTCTTACCTCATGAATTAATATAAACTACGAAACATTGTTTAACCTTAGATCACTAACCATTAATGAATTTTACGATGGTGTAACTAAAGCTAAAATATCGTTGTCTTCAAGATAACTAAAAACGCGCCCTTTCCTCTGGCTTAAGTTTAGCCTTGACCGTGGTGTTTTTTTCAGGCGAAAACATGTGCGGTTGTCATCGCCTTCTTTAACTTAAGTGCGTAGGATTGTTTTTGCTCTGCCCTTCCATTATTGTTCATTATTGTTAATGAACAAAACTTCGCCGTGATGACGATCGGTTAGTGACAGCGTAACTTTTAACCTTACAGATGCTTCGCCATATCTACATACTAGCTGGCTCGACCCGGCTTTGCACGGATAGACAAATCAAAGTTAAATGTATATTAACAAAAAATACATTATATCAATAAATTTATTACATTATGTATTTCTTATGGGGATTTTTAGTAACTTTGACCCCCCTAAACCCCCCTCAAATTTAGATTTTTTTAAAAACTCTTTCTTAGCGAGCACCTAGGGCCCTAGAGGAAGCTACATAATACATTTCAATCCAATCCGGTCGGTGTTTCTTTTTAGTAACTTTGACCAAACCCCCCTAAAATTTCGTATTTTTTAAACCCTTTCTTAGCGAATACCTAGGGTCCTAGAGGAAGCTACATACCAAATTTCATTCCAATCAGTTCGATGGTTTTTTGTAGTAACTTTGACCCCCCAAACCTCCCCTAAAATTTCGAATATTTTGAAAAACTTTATTAGCGAGCACCTATGGCCGTAGGGGAAGCTACATACCAAATTTCATTCCAATCCGTTAGGTAGGTTTTGATAAATCGTGATTTAGTAACTCTGACCCCCCCCCCTTAAAATTTCGAATTTTCGGAAACCCTTTCTTAGTGCGCGTTTAGAGCCTATAAAGAGTATTAGTGCTAAATTTCATGTTTGTAAGCCTCGTGGTTTTGGAGAAACTGTGATGAGTCAATGAGTCAATGGTATTTGGCTTTTATAAGTATAGATTGAATATTGTTATGAATCGGTGGGGAATGTTAGTAGAAGATATATATTTTAGTTACTTGGGTTAGTTATATTGGTTGATGGAGATATCAGTTTGTATGTAAAGATGTTGCGTTGTGTAAAACAGACATGAAGTATGGATCCGGAAATGTAATCTCGGTTTAGTAAGAGGTCGTGTAACGCGGTACAAGGAACTGCTAAGAAGGTATTGTCTTGCTTGAGAGTGTCAACACGGAAGCAGACGGATTATACAGGGTGTCCCACGAAGAAACGGAGAAACTCTCAGGACTTGTTCTTCAGGTGAAAATAAAAAAAAAAGTTCATATAAACATACGCCCGAAAACTGATTAAGACTGATTAAGTTCAAAATTGGCATGAAGCTTAACCTAACAATGATATATCTCAAGAAAAATAAACGATACTATCGAATCTTGCGTTTCAAAATGGCGGCGGTTTGAACATTTCAAACCTAAATAACTCAAAACCCGTATATTTTAATGAAAAATGTCAAGACACCTTTTTTGTAGCCCTTTTGATTTCTTATCGGGTGGTGTTACTTTCAAAACAATCGGATGAAGGATAATAGTTAAGTTATGTGTAATATTTGGTTTGTTCAACCCGGCATACTATACCAACACAGTAAACACAGCAATATTGTATGTACATTTGCTGTCATTACCTTTAACTTAGCCATTATCCTTCATCCGATTGTTTTGACAGTTACACCACCCGATAGGGAATTAAAAGGGCTACAAAAAAGATATCTTGATATTTTTCGTTAAAATGTACTGTTTTTGAAGTTATTTAGGTAAGAAATTTTCAAACAGCCGCCATTTTGAAACGCAATATTCATAGTATCGATTATTTTTCTTGAGATGTATGATTGATTGTTAGGTTAAGCTTTATGCCAAGTTTGAACTCAATCAGTCAAACCGTTCTATAGATATGAATTATTTTGCACAAAAAACAAAATGGCGGATATCTGGGAAACGAAGCGTTTTCGGTCCTATGTTTATATGAACTTTTTTTGTTATTTTCACCTGAATAACAAGTCCTGAGAGTTTCTCCGTTTCTTTTTGGGACATCCTGTATAAGGATAGTCATAATCTAGAATCGAGGTCAATTTGTTACGAGGGAGGCCCAGGGCCAGTCTGCTGCGAGTGACGCCGGCCGGGTGACCGGTGAGTTGCAAGGCTGAGAGTTAGGCCAATGTGATACGGGAGTTAGGCCAAGTTCTGTGAAGTGTCGAACAAGGAAGCTGAACAGCGTAAGACGAGAAATCTTACTGGAAGGATTCCACGGGTTTTGGGATCTTCCACAGAGATCGACTTACTTTAAATTGAGTTTGGAGTTAAAGTTTAACAGAAGTAAATACAGTAGCTTTGTTTACCGGCATCTCAATTCAGTCTGTCTTACGAACGTGATATCTAGTAATGGATGCTACACGTGTAGCATAAGTGTAGGCTAATGTCAGAGAGATTGTACTATGTTTTCTACATATAATTGCAAAGGAGTGCAAATATATCAATGTTAAAATAAGTATTACCAATGAACCACTGATTTTTTGTTATTGATCTAACCTTTACCAGTTTAACCTGTTTGAATCCTGGTAGAAAGATCCAACAGTATTCCTACCCCTAACAACATATGTGATACTGTTTTAAAATCTATAAAATGTTTAATTTTCAAGTCTTTTTTTTTTACCTAGTAGTAATACATATTATGGTTTAGAATTTTTCAAATGTTTTTTGTGTATTTTTTCTTTTTTTTACATTAAACTGTTTGTCACCTTTTTACTGTCTTACTATACTAGAGTATAGAGAAAGTATACTGATCGCAAAAAATCGATGTTGAATTTTTGTGGAAATATTCGTTTTGGGACCCTCTGAGTTCTAAAAGTGTTTTTTACAAAATGTCTGCTTGTATGTATACAAAGCTAAAGAGGAAACTATTTGATCGATTTCAAAAAAAAAAAAAAAAAATTGCACGGAACATGTCCATTAGGCCTGTATGGATGCACGAAAATAGGTTTTGAAATTTGTTTAAAAAAAAATCTTCCTTTTGGCCAAAAAAACCCCAAAAATCAGTTATTATTCTTTTATACAAAAATGGCTCTAACGATTTTGATAAAATTTGGCTTATTTGTAGCCCTTAATGTACCCTACAATATGAAAACAACCGGATCTTTCTAAACATTCTAGTTTAGCTATTAATAATAATAATGATAATAATAATAATAACAGATTTTTTTGGGTTTATTGGCCGAAAAGGAAGTTGTTTAAAAAAAAATTCAAACCTTTTTTCGTGCATCTATACAGGCCTAATTGACGTGCTTTGTGCAAATTTGTTCGAAATCGATCAAATAGTTTTCTCTCTAGCTAATAATAATAATAATAATATTTATTAGTTAATCTCCTACTTTAATATCACCTCTCCTACAGTTTTGAAGTCATAATGAATCTGTTTAATAATTTAATATATTTGCGAGAAAGTATGTGCCACATTCTGGTACCGTTTATTTTTAATAGTATGATCAGCACTATTTTCCTATAAGTTTAAATAATAATGTGTACAAAATGTAAATGCAATTTCTGTAGCTTAAATATCATTGCAGAGTAAATAAAACATATAGGCATTGTGCTGTTATGAAAAAATAATACACGATATCTATATAAATAAAAGCGAAATACCACTCACTCACTTACTCATCACGATTTCTCAAAAACTACCGAACGGATTGAAATGAAATATGGTATGTAGCTTCCTCTAGAGCCATAGGTGCTCACTAAGAAAGGGTATGAAAAATTTCGAAATTTTAGGAGGGGTTTGGGGGAATCAAAGTTACTAAAATCATAATTTCAGATCTTTTATTATTATGACAACAGTGCTTTTATTATTTAAGATCTATATATATATAAGCCAAATACCACTCACTGACTGAACACTTAAAAAGAATACAATTACGTTAAAAAGACTGAAAATGCCAACCACCACGGGCAACGCCGTACGGGTCAGCTAGTAAACACATAGTTATTAATCTAGGGTTTTATGGTTATTTGTGTCTTTAGGGAGGGAAGTATAACTTTGTCTCCTCGAAAGGAAATGTTGCCGTGAGTGCTAAAATACTTTCTTCCCGTGAAACACACAAAATGTTTTCTCTGATCACAGTTTTAATAAATAATTTGCATTTTACTATGGGTCAAACTTATTAAAACACATTTACAAAAACAATTGAGGTTGCCATAAGGCAAGAATACACAGACACGAAAGTTCATTGATGCATTGCTGTTCCGCAGTTGTTTTAGTAACATATGATTTAGCGGGCGGATTAGTGCCCATATACAAAGCATTGAATATACAGTACTGTACATAGGCGGGCAACAAAGTAAACTCAATGCTTTTCATACGGGCACTTTTCCAACCCCGGAAGATAAGTTGTTCTTTCCACCCTAATTATGCGGCAGAAAAGATCTCTTTAAAAGGGCCGGATTTAGCATTTTGGCGCCCCTAGGCCCAATAATTCTTTCGTCCCCTAGTCTGGTTAAAGTTACTTCCCCAAAAACCTTTATTAAAAAATTATATCAGTCCTATATGTTAATTGCTTAAATACCACTCCACGATGCAATTTTATCATTGCAAGTTTTTTGAGTAATTTACTTGGTTCTGGGCTTAACAAAATGCCGTCTTAAAACACTTTTGGTAATTTTAAGTATTGAATAGTGAGCTCACGTTTGTGGGACTGAAACAAAACGATCCAACCCGCAGAGCATTCCCTCTTGTTTGAGATCAATGTTGTAACGAAGTTGATGCGTAATGTTGAAAAATAGTTTAACTTTACCAACAACTATTTGTTCCAATGAACTTCAAAATCAGAATGATTTTTTTGTAATCAATTCAAAAAATAGGTTAAGTTATGGCTATTTATTTTTATTTCTAGATATTTTTTTAAATATTTTTTCCCTCGGCCGTGTGCCCCCTGGGAGCTTGCGCCCATAGGCCCGGGCCTATTCGGAAATCCGGCCCTGCTCTTTACAAACACTTTTATAGAAAAAATATTTCGTTATTACAATTATTATACCTAACCAAATGCTATGTTGCATCAAAATTGCTTTTGTTGATTTCAAAAACAATTTCTATAAATATCAAATAAAAGCCAACAGCGAAAATAAAAATCGCACTTCCGAGAATTAAGAATAACAATAGCCACATGTCAGAACTCGACGTTGGTAAGTTTGGAAAAATATTCGTTAATAAATACTGTATCAGAAAAAGTTAAACAAGGGAAGCTTACAATAGAATGTGAAGGACTGGAATTGCATATTGAAGATTTCTGTTGAAATGGTGCGTGACGTGCGTAGGCAATATTGGTTTCTGCTGACAGCCTTTGAAGGGTTTATCTGGTTTCTAACAATTTAAAGTATTTTTCAATAAGATTCGACACCATGTCATATTGCTGTGCTTGAGATGGATTGATTATAGCAAAATTGATTTATATGCTACTCTCATATTAATATAATTGAAAAACAAGTTATGTAAACAGAATACATAATTTTTATAATATTAACATTTTTTCCGTTTCATATAAGTACCTTGGGCCCAAGGTTGCCATAACCATAATCGGTGTAACATGTTTCATTTCGCAACCCTGGGCCATTCCGAAGGACAGGGACAAGTACCACTAGCTTTTTTTTTTTTTTTTTTTTTTTTTTTTTGAGGGGGGGAGTGCTCTTAAGCAGACCTCTCAGCCAGCCTGAGAGGTAAGATGTCTCTACTCGGGACCAGCCATCAACGGAATCCAAGATCCATGCCTAAAACATCACTGGCATACTGGGGGTCAAGGAGCTCCGATGAAGGCACAATCCCGAGAACGAGTGAAGAAGTCGGGCTGGAACAGAAGAAGAAAAGTGAGAAAATCATTCCCCGAGACCGGGCCGGCAGCAGAACAGCTTGACCCGTACCTAAACATCACTGGCAGAGGGATCCCGGAGCTACGATGAAGGCCCGACTCGAGTTCCGAAGTGAAGAGCTGACTGGAACAGATAATGCATTTAATTAGTGCTTGAAGAAATCGCTACTCGCAGCCCGACCGACAGTCGGACTACGGGAGACAGGAAGAAAGAGTCCGCCGGCGTTGTGTTTTTGTAGTGATCGTCCGTCGAAGAAGTGTGGATCGCTTCTACCTGGCTTTTTGAAACAAGTCCTTGGCGTGGTCACTTATGATTGGTTGATCTACCTGGGGTAGGACAAGGGGGGAGAATAGGTCTGTTTAGTTTTATAGTTTCATTCTTGTTAGTTTAGATTTAGAACCCTCCGATGATGGTAACTTGATTACCGAAATGTACATCAGGGAACTAGAATAGCTATATCAATAAATGTGTTTCAGTTTATTTGTGTAGTTTTATTCATCCAACTTGTGGTTGGGGCTTCAGTGTTTCTAATTGTTTAAATTCGACACAGTACTCATTGAAAATCCATAAAGTATTACTGTTTCCATACTTTTAATGTTATTATAATGAAGGTGTAAATACATTAATTGTAAATATATTGATTGGCGTAGGTGTCCATTCATTGTAAATACATTCAACAAAAATAAAATGTTAGTTCATCAGTCCAGGCCTAAGCTAACTTTATTGTGTGTATGTGTAATTTATTTTATCAGAATGAATGCCAACATATACACAAGTTTCATTTATTCCTTACTTTGCATTATTTACATGGAACAAAGAGAGAAAATCGCATAGAGAGAAAATAACGCTTTTTTTAACATGTCACGAAAATTTATAAATATCTACAAACAAAATATCCATATTAAGTTACATTAGGTTTTGAAGAAAAGGCGCGATGAACTTCGTTCCTGACTGAGGTCCCACGACCGCTCACATTTACACATTACACGTAAGGAAACAGTAAATAGTTGCATTTATTGTAAAAATATTTACAATAACAATATTGGACACCCACGAGTGTTGCAAAATGAAACATCTATGAAACTCATGCTTTGTTTTGTTCCTCATGTCTCATCCATGCAACCATAATGTGCCACAAAGGAGCGTGGCAGGGTACAACTGCTATAACATATTTTAATATTTTCAAAGTTGTTTTCTAATGTTGTTTTCATGGCGCTCGTCTATTACATGGTTTGCATTTTTTTTAGGTTACGAAAAGTGAACCTTGTATATGGCATACAAGCTCCAAAACGCGTCACATATACCATACAAGAGGTCACTTGACGGAAACAAAGGTATCACTGAAACTTTATTGTTACTATGGTAGTTTAATTATTTCAAATGACTTATAATAAAATCAAGATTAATTGTTTATATAAGTTTTGGCTTATTTGTTCAGAATGTTAGTGTGTTTAATTGTATTAATCAATTAACTGGGCACAATACCTGCTTTCTTTTGTCTTATCCAATCCTAAAATCACTTTGCAAAATCACGTCACGAAACATATTAAAACAAGTGACTCCTTATTAAACGTTTCACTGTGACCGGTTCGCGTGATTAGGCCTAAACCATGTTTTTAATGTGTTTAAAAAAAAAGTGTTTTAATATGTTTCGTGACGTGTTTTTGTGATTTTGTTGTGTGTAATTACTTTAATGCATTTGACGACCTAATGAAGGGATTTATTTTAAGTATTTCTGTGATCTGAAGATGGGTACTTAGGTTACCCGAAACCGCGGTAATCACAAAGTAGTGATTTTAGGATTAAATAAGACAAAAAAGCAGGTATTGTACCTATTTAATTTACTGATAAAATTCTCCAATCCGTGGGCTAACATGTTGAAAAAAACTGCTTAATTTTATTGATATTATGATTTTATTATTAGCAATAACGGTAGTACATAATTATGAAGGGCTGAAAAGCCAAGGGTTACAAGTGTATTTTTTTGAATAATTTAGTTAAGTGCAGAAACTGGCTCTTCAAAACTTTAAAATGTTTGTGGCCAAATGTGCTGAGATCTAGTGGCGAAAAAAACCACTTCATAGAAGAGCCGTTTAGCTTAGAAGCCAAGGGATACATGTGATGCAAGTCGCTTTACTTTACAAGGGTAATTTACTTGTAACCTATGTTTTATTACATAACTACTAATTCCTGGAACACGTTCACTATTACGCAAATTTCGTATTTCCTATGCTAGCGGTTGACCTTTTATTTTTTATATTTATAGCAAAATGAAATTTCTTTATTTTTAATTTTTTAACCTTTTTACGTAATAGCCTAATCCCTAATATTTTAAAGCATTAAAGCATCCAAAACACATAGGTTTAAAATAGGCGTGCGAAGCACGCAATGCTGTGTGTATTGAAAATTCTCCCAACACGGGGGTTGGCGTGCGAAGCACGCAATGCATTATATATTGAAAATACTCCCAATATGCGGGTTGGCGTGC